>OVAU01000021.1:0-28718 GCA_900406315.1 Biscutella laevigata subsp. laevigata | reverse complement strand
GATCTTGAATGTCTATCTTTGATCCGATTTAACATTTTATGAAGTAAGAAACTTTGATACCTATTCATTTTCATTGTGAGTTACAATATATCGAATTATGCACCCACATAAGTGTCAACTTTCAAATCGTAGATGACCGAATATAATTATTTATAATTGTAAGAATGCTTTTCCAGTGGTTATATATAGAAAACAGATTGTGATCAATCTCATTGAATTATTGACTAATACACATGTCAAGGAAACGTAGAAACTATAAAGGTCTAGTTCCAAAGTACGTGTATATATAATAACATACACAGATCAAATGAACTGGCAGACGAAAGAAGATCCATGTTGCTCTCAATGATACATGTCTCCCTCACTAAGCAATATGCTAATCTCCCTTGTGGTACCACCCTCATCTTTCATCACCCGCACCACCTTAATCTACATGCACTAATCACCACCAAACATTCTTCAACTTCATGTGCATTGAGAGATTTAAAAGGGTTCTTGGACTTTAATAAAACCCAAAAAATAAAAATAAAAAATTATGAAAAGTCTCATCCGATTCTCATTAGAGATATTTAAGAATCGGATCTTAAAAATTAAAAGAAGCCTCAACGTGCACGTGGCTCATTTCTTTCTCATTTATTAACAAATTCTTAAATATTAATTTTATATTATTTAAGATCCCCTAATTTTATATCGTAGGATATATATGGTCTTACAATCTTTCACATTTTTATCTTCTTGTGTAACTATTTCATAAAGTTTATCTAATTATTAATCTATTACTATTTCTCATATGTTTAAGTTTAGCTTTGATTTATACATATAATTATTTCATCAAACAAATGGTTCTTGTGAATATATATACATCTCAAATTCGAGTAACCAATTTTAGTTTCGTTTTATAATAAATCGAGTTGAGTTGTTTGAATTCAGTTATGATATTATTTTAAATTTATGAGTTTTTAACTCAAAATTAATTATCAATGAGTGAATTAACACATATCATTTATATGAAATACTATTATGAAATTTTGAAATATTATTTACTGATATAGAATAAAAAATATCAAGTGTTTATGTATGTTTTTTTACAAAAATGGCAAACTTTTTTTTATTTTATTAAATTACAAAGAAAACTTTTTTAGAAAATCACAAAATTTAGTTACAATGATAACTAAATACGAAAGAAAAATAAGATGATGAAGATAAATGAAGAAGATGAAGATAATTTTATCTAGTCTCCTAATTGATCTGTTTGATTTTTCTTTCATTTGATAATTTTAAATTATCAACATTTGTTTAGAAAAAACCTAGTTATATCAATTAAAACATATTTAATAAATGCAACGTTTTACTAGTTATCATTAAAAGAAAGAAAAAATATTAAGTATATAAAAGTGTTATGAACTATTATAATATAACAAATATATGTGTATATATATATTTGGATGGTGGAGACAAGAGAAAGATTTTCTTAGCTTGTTGGGAATGACTTGAGAGAGATGGAAAAACTTATGATTTCTTATGATTTGTAGTGATTGATTGATATGATTTGAAGCCTATTTATAGTAACACAAAATAAATGAGAAAATGACCCCTAACTAATGATGTGTCTACAACAAAAGAAGGATTAGTGTCTTTGCAAATGACACATCATGATTTGATGCTAGTAATATGACACATCATTTTACATGTGCCATGCGAATGATGAATAATCACATATTTCTTAATACTCCCCCTTGAGTATTCATCACCAAAAACGCGTCGACTAGTGCCTCGTTAAAAACCTTATCACGGAAAACCCGTTGGGAGAAAAACCGTGATAAGGGAAAAAGAGTGCATTAATGTAATATCCCCTGAATAGTTATTTCCATCTCCTCCTCAGAAGTCACATGCATCCCGATACTTCGAATATGTTTTATGATTGTTGATGTGGAAACGACTTTTGTGAATAGACCGGCTGCGTTTTCACTCGAGCGAATATATTTCATGTCTACGTCCTTACTTTTATCGAGCTCTTGGTTGTATGAGTAGAAACTAGGTGGAATGTGCTTTGTCTGATCACTCTTTATATAACCTTCCTTGAGTTGGGCGATCCCACAAGCGGCATTATCTTCCATTTATGTTGTTGGCTCCTTATTAATACCAATACCACTTGCTTCTTGGATGTGATAGTCAATGACCTTAGCCAAACACATTTTCTATATGCCTCATGAAGTGCAATTTTCTCTAGTTTGAGACCGAGCTTTATGTGGTCCGATAAATAATCTGCATCTGCAAAGCCAACTATACCAAAAATAGAGTTTCTGCAATAAAATTATCCTAAATCAGTTGTACCTTGTTGACAAATTGTATCATGCAAGTAGGTTAGTAACAAAAACTATATTCAACCTAGTAAAATTTGCAGGATTTATTAGTGCACCAATTGCTCTCATATAAGGTACTTTATGACCTAAGAGTTCTTTATTATTCTCACAAGGTTAAAATGGATCATTATTAATATCGAGTGATCTATTAACCATCAGGGTACTCAAACGAGTTTGCTTTATCCATATTAAAACGAGAAAACACCATTTTAGTATAATTTGATTGATGCACAACTATTCCATCTTTAAGATACTCAATTTGGATTCCGAGACACTTTTGTTTTTCCAAGATCTTTCATTTCAAACTTTTCTTTCATATGAACTCTTGCATTATCAATCTCCTTGTGAGTCCCAATTATATTCAAGTAATCAATATAAACAACAATGATCACAAATCCATTTGAGGATTTCTTAATAAAAATGTAAGGGCAACCCGCATTGTTTAATGTATCCTTTTTTAAACAAAAAATCACTTAAATGATTATACCACATGCGGCCATATTTCTTTAATCCATAAATTGATCGTTTTAATTTGATTGAATATATTTCCATAGATCCTCTTGTAATATTGGATTTCTCTGGATCTTAAATCCTTATGGAATTTTTCAGATAAATATCATTATCGAGTGATCCATATAAATATGTTGTCTCGACATTCATAAGATACATTTCTATATTCTTATACTATTAATCTCATCAAGTATCTAAATGTGACTGCGTTCATTACCGGAGAATATGTCCCTTCAAATTCTATTTCCGGTATTTGAGAAAAACCTTGAGCAATTAATCAGACTCTATATCTAGACTTCTGGTCTTTACTTTCTCTAAAAATAATATCTCTTTTCAAGGTCATTTATATCAACCATTTTGTTGAATATTATATGATTTAACATAACTTTTTAAAGTGATGCTTAAAAACAATCACAACTTAGTGAGGTTTCTGGAAACATAATTTTTATATCATTTAATCCTATATGGATTTATTCTTTGTGGATTTTTGAATCCATAAGATGCTACTCAAGTCATGTATATTTTGCCAGACATACCAAAAATTCATTTATTTCCTTGAAAATTCACACTCGTTACTACTTGAACTTCTGGTTCAATGTTTTCATTTTTTATACGGGTTTAACATAGACTTGAGCATCTCTTAAGCATATTTGGCCAAAATTTACCTTTTCTACACTCATTCACAGAGGTAGTTTCATAATAATTCTCATTTACATAGCGCCGTAAATTATTTATCTTATCGACAATTATTTTTCTTTGGTTCTTAGGTTTAAGTGACATGGTTAATCGTGATCACTTTTATTATCTCATTCAGGTACTTGATTTTATTATTAACCAATGTCAATGACCTTTTGGGGGGATTGATCCTTTTTCAATAATTTGTATTGCTCCTTTTTTTTATTTTCCGAGGATTTTTATTCTTAGAAGCAAAGTAGTCTCTCACGTAGACTTTTACATTATCAATGTTATCTTTTAATTCAGAGCATTTTCAGCTGGAGTAAGAGATTGTTCTTAAAGATCATTTGTATGTCTTGCAGTCGAGTGACGATATTTTATGTTTATATTCATCATTAATGCTTCTTGCATTTCATTTACAACTTATTTTCAATAGTTTCTTTTAAATATATGAATTTCATGTTCTTGTCTAACTTATTCAAAAGTATTGCAACCAACTGAATTTGATTAAGGATCAAAATTCATTATATACGAGGAAACATAATCTTCAATATTTTCCTAAAATGAGATTCTCATATTCTCCCTTGGAGATGATATGACTTTAAATTTATTCATCTCGAATTGAATCTCACTTTATTTTGTATTTAATCTTATTGTGAGATTTCATATTCACATATCAAACTCCTAGTCCATCCAATTTTCTGGACCGTTTAACCCTTCTGAAAGGTATTTCTGTTTTAAGAGTTAAACTCATTTTACTCATTTCGTTTTCTCATATAAAAAAACTATTTATATACGATTGGTTTCATTTCTCATTTCGTTTTCTGCAAGATTATGTTTACATGTCTATAAAATGATCTCTTTTCCACACCGACACTCGAACTCGTAACCTCTCATCCCATTTGGGAAGCAAATCACTAGTTACGCTGCCTAATTTGGGTTATGGTTTCCATCCCATACCAGAACTCAAACTAGTGACATCTCATCCTCTTTGGGAAGCAAATCACTACATACACTATCTGATTTGGGTTGAAAACTCATATTTTTTAAGATCATATTTTTTATAAGATTTTCTTTATCATATTCATTTTCCTGGAAGATTCTATTTATATGCCTCTTCTATAAATTTTTCAACTTTGTCTTTTAGACATTTTTCTTTAAATAGTTCTTCTGAAATCTTTTCATTTGATTCTCCCAAGTTTTTTCTTTCAGGGATTTTTATCTTTTAAGCTTATCGGTCTCCCCCTTTTAACTGAACCTTATGTTCATTAACTTGTTCTTTTGAAATATTAATTCTCGATGGGACATTAACAACAAGGATATATGATTTTGTCACTGTATTAATATCTGTAAACGCATCTGGTATTCATTTGCCAACTTTTTACAATACAATTTTTTCTGAATTTCTAGTTTTCTTTGATTTATAGGAGGATCAAGATGCAACATTATGGTGTGTAATTTCTTTTAATACTTGATCAATTCATCCCCTTAACGGTGGAAATTCATTTTCGTTAAATATACAATCGACAAAACGTGCCCTAGACAAATCACCATTTTACGGTTCAAGGTATCTAATGATACTTGGTGACGTATATTCTATAAAATTCTCAATCTCCTTTGTGCCCTCATTATTCGTTCTTTGCAGTGGACCAATATGAACATAACCGCACATCTCAAAAATCACGGAGATGAGATACATTTCGTCTTTGCTCAAATGTTAATTCAAATGGGGGGGGGGGAATTCATTTATGCGCTTGGTCGTATCTAGACCCGAGATGCAATATTCAATATAGCATGTCCCCATACTGAAATTGGAAGATTTATTCTCAATATTAGTGGCCTTAAAATGGGTTGCAATATTTTATTCAAAGACTCGGTCATGCCATTTTACGTATGAACATTATGTCAATATCGATTCTCATTGATAAATAATAATACTTAAAATATTAGAAAGTGAATTCACCAGCATTACCAAGTCGGATTTTCTTTATAACATTATTGTTCTCTTAAATTAATAATTTGGGCAATGAATTTTATAAAAACCAAATTTCGAGTTGTCAATAGACAAACATATGACCATCCACTAGATGCGTCAATTAATACCATAAATATCGAAATGATATACACATTGGATGTATAAGTCTACACATTGGATGTATAAGTCCACATATATCACCATGTATTCTTTATAAAATAATATGGACATTCATTCCAAATTTTAGCTGCTGAAGACCGAGAAATAAGTTTTCCTTGAGAACATGAATTACATGAAAACTTTCCCGATTGAAATATATTTTCATTTTTCAACGAGTGACCATTTAAATTTTTGCACAATTTTTCTCATCTTAACTGGGATGCCCAAATCTTTCATGTCATACTTCATTTTGGGTCCATGGTAATATAAGATTCCATCATATTTATTTTTGTGCAATATAATTCAGAAGATAACATAGACAATTTTTCCATAATTTCTTTCTTTTATCATGTAATACAAAAATATTCAATGCCCTTTTTTTCTTCGTTTCAATATGATATCCATCCATACGAATGTCTTTAAAACTCAATAAGTTTTTACAAACTTAGGGGAAAATATAACATCACTTATTTCAAACTTTGTTTCCCTTGGCATTAAAAATAATCTTTGCAAGATTTAACATATTCTTAAAATAGCATGTATAAATTTAAATAAATTTGATAAACCTAAATATTATTATAAATACTACCTTTAAAAAATATGGATTTTGAACGGAAAAATGAGTCGTCGAGATGGATCGAAAAATTGTCGGGATCGGGAAACATCAGATCGGGAAACTCGGGATCAAAAAACGTCAAGACGGAAAACGTCGGGATCGGAAATATCGAGACCGAGAATGTCGGGAGTCTATCATGCTGATAACGTGTTATGAACTATTATAATATAACATATATTTGTGTATATATATATGTATATATATGTATATGTATATATATTTGGGTGGTGTGGGACAAGAGAAAGATTCTCCTAGCTTGTTGGGAATGACTTGAGAGAGATGGAAAAACTTATGATTTGTTGTGATAAATTGATATGATTTGAAAGATACAACATTGCCTATTCATAGTAACACAAAATGAATGAGGAAATGCCACCTAACTAAGGATGTATTTACAACAAATGAAAATTTAGTATCTTTGCAAATGACACATAGTAATATGACACATCATTTTACATGTGTCATCAAAATAACGAATAATCACATATTTTTTGATAAAATGTTTTTAAAAAATGAAAAATACCTGAAAAAGGAAGAAAACAGTCAAAAATCGTCGCCGTAGTTGACCGTTAGTACTATTGTTTTTTTTTTTTTTGAAGTGTATTATTATGAAATAATATTTTGTTTTGTTATATTATAATTAAGAAAATAAATACAAAACGTTTTATAAAATATTTTCCAAAAAAAAAATCACAGCGAAAAAAAAAGATATCACCGGAGGCGATTTCTTCGCCGGTTAGCAGATCCGGTGGGTTGAATTCAGTCATATTAACCAAAATCCCATAAACCTAAAACCTACGTAGGAGCCGGAGGTTGTTATCCCCTCCCGTCGCTAAAATGATGGTTTCTAGGGGTTTATTTGGTTGGTCTCCGCCGCATATACAGCCGTTAACTCCTGTTTCCGAGGTTTCCGAGCCTCCTGAGTCTCCATCTCCTTACCTAGATCCTGGTGCTGAGAACGGTGGTACGGGAACAGCGGCGTTGGCGGAGGATGAGGAAGAAATGGAGGAGCCTGAGGAGATGGAACCTCCTCCTGCTGCTGTTCCTTTCTCTAAGCTATTTGCCTGTGCTGATCGGTTTGATTGGGTGCTTATGATATTTGGATCTGTAGCTGCTGCTGCTCATGGTACTGCGCTTATTGTCTACTTGCACTACTTCGCCAAAATTGTTCAGGTTCTTGCATTTGAATCGGGTCGCCGCGAGGATCAGTATGATCGGCTTCTTGAGGTAGGTCAGCCTGCTTACGCTTTTGCGGCTTTAGAAGATTCCTAATTTTGCTAGGTTAATTTAACTGGGTGAGCTTAAGGGAAATGTAATTCGGAAGTTAATGTGACTTGTGATTTAGGTGTTTTGTATTTCCAGTTTCTGGATTAGCTTTCCACACAAGTCGGACTTTGACCTTCCCACTCGTTTTTTTTTGGGCAAGGTTGAAGCTCTAGGCCTGTCTTGTTGGAGCTTTTGAAAGTTTAGTATATGGTTTAGCGATATGTAGTTAAAACGAGATTTGGCTTGGGATGGTTTAGCGATATGTAGTTAAAAGGAGATAGAATTTTGGTTGCCACATTAGGTTAGAGTAACCTTTCCTGCTTGGTTCTTGAACATCTGGTGGAGAAGTAAACATGTCAAGGCAGTTATCTCCACAAATTTTGTGGCTCTCTTTGGCCATAAATTTATTAGGCCAAGAAGTTAACATGAGAGTGCAGTGAAATAATTAGTCAAGATATGAATTGTTCTTTAGCATTGATATGATTTATCTTGACATAATCACGATTAATGCATCTATCTGAGGGTGTGCAATTCTCTGACTGGTTTGCTCTATATGTGACAACTTTTTGGATTTGCATGTTGGCTTGTTTGTGGATTCTCCGTTTTATGATTTTTCGTGCTGTTATTTAGAAGGCTAGTAAGTATACTGGTTTTGATGTAGTTTTTGCTTCTGAATTGTATATTAACCTGGAAAGAAGCTGTTTATGACTTAGCTGGGGATGAGACTTTGAATGATGAACCCTTTTTTTTAACTCAAATGCGTGCTCAACAGAGGCAACCCTTGTTCCAAGTCTCTGCTTTTGTTTTTCTCGTCTCTAAGGATTTCTATGTATGCTCTTCTGGATGTCCATTTTTTCCGAGCTTTATCTGTTTACAAGCCAGTTCATTTGAATTCATGAAACACTGGAAATAATCTTGAAATAATGTGCAATCCAAGTTATTTGTGCCCTTTTGTGCAGCTTTCGCTGACCATTGTATATATCGCTGGGGGTGTTTTCATATCTGGTTGGATTGGTAAGTTAACATGTGCAGCTGTGCTAAACTGCAGAAGCTAGTTGTCTTCTTCTTTACGTTGCTGCAATGTTGCTATTAGTCGCCACCATGATTAATTCTTCGATATTATAGAGGTGTCTTGCTGGATACTGACTGGGGAGAGGCAGACTGCTGTGATCAGATCAAAGTATGTCCAAGTACTACTAAATCAGGATATGAGTTTCTTTGATACATATGGGAACAATGGGGATATCGTAAGCCAAGTACTGAGTGATGTCCTACTCATTCAGTCAGCTCTAAGCGAAAAAGTATGCTCTTGAATATCTTTATATTTGCAAGGAGTGATTCATCTTCAGGCATTCTTATCTCTATGACTGTGGACATTTCAGGTTGGGAATTACATTCATAACATGGCAACATTTATCAGTGGTCTTGTTATCAGTTTTGTCAACTGCTGGGAAATTGCGATCATTACATTAGCCACTGGTCCTTTCATTATTGCAGCAGGAGGCATATCAAATATATTTCTCCACAGGCTTGCTGAGAATATTCAAGATGCATATGCTGAAGCAGCCAGCATTGCTGAACAGGTATTATAATTGTTACTTTATGGGGAACATAATGGATATACTATTGATCTTTTCAAAATATTGCAACTAGATTGTTAACTTCTATTGCAAGCCTTATTTTTGAATGTTTTTGACAATTGTATATAATCACTGGAGTTATGACAGAGATATCTGTGACTTGCGAACATTTAAGTTGATTTCTCACTCTGCAGAATTAGATATTTCTTACCGTTCTCTTAAAAAATATCAAAGCTTGTTTTAAGTTACAAAAATAGTAGGCCGAATCTATGAGGGATTGTATTTGGACAGTTCGGACTATTTAGGTTACTTATCTTGGTTTAATATGTTGTTTTGCAAATTTGTAATCGTGAATAAAAAATCATCTCAAACCTATTTCCCAAGCCATGGCTTCCTTTTTGTTATGTTAGGATTTATGTATTATCATTGTTGGCATCCATAACTTGGATATCGCATTAACTTGGATGCATGGCAATTACATGCCAGCTAGTCTGTCTTATGAGTACAAGTTCTCCTGGAAAGTATTCCCCACTGGTCCATTTTCTGAGTACTCCATTCTAGTTAGTTTACTGTGTCAGTAACCATCTGTATGTCTTTTCTAATGCTTAAAAGGGTTTATTCTAAATGTGCAGGCGGTCTCTTACATTAGGACTTTGTATGGCTTTACAAATGAAACTCTTGCGAAGCACTCTTATGCAACTGCTCTCCAAGCAACTCTGAGATATGGTATATTGATTAGTCTTGTGCAAGGACTTGGACTCGGATTTACTTATGGGCTTGCTATATGCTCATGTGCTCTGCAACTTTGGATTGGTCGGTTCTTTGTTATTCATGAAAGAGCAAATGGTGGAGAAATCATAACAGCACTATTTGCTGTTATTTTGAGTGGGCTGTAATTATTCTACTTTCACTGGTTTTTTTCATCTCTCTACTCCAGTGTCTTTATGCACATTTATTTGCTAATCATATTCATATTGTGCTGTGCAGGGGCTTAAATCAAGCTGCTACAAATTTTTATTCATTTGATCAAGGAAGAATTGCAGCGTATAGGCTTTTTGAGATGATAAGTCGTTCATCCTCCGGAGCTAATCACGAGGGAACTATCTTGTCTGCTGTTCATGGAAATATTGAGTTTCGGAATGTATATTTTAGCTATTTGTCACGACCTGAAATTCCAATCTTGAGTGGATTTTACCTCACTGTGCCGTCTAAGAAAGCTGTTGCACTTGTTGGTAGAAATGGTTCTGGAAAAAGCAGCATCATTCCTCTAATGGAACGGTTTTATGATCCTACACTAGGTACTATGATGTGTGATTTAAGATGAATAAATATTTTTATTTCAATTCCCTTTGAATACTCACATGTGGCAGATACTACTATTAACTAATTAGTTCTGTCGTTTTCTCTTATATAGGAGAAGTTCTTCTTGATGGAGAAAATATAAAAAATCTCAAACTAGAGTGGCTGAGAAGCCAAATAGGCCTGGTGACACAGGAGCCTGCTTTGCTTAGCTTGAGCATAAGAGAAAATATTGCATATGGCCGAGATGCTTCTCTGGAACAGATAGAGGAGGCAGCTAAAAAAGCTCATGCACACACATTTATCAGCTCACTTGAAAAAGGATATGAAACTAAGGTAACCATCCACTGAAAAATTTGCAGTTATGAATTGCGTTTTTGGTGCTGTTATTCTAAATTTATTATCAGGAAATGACTTGTTTGTATTCTAGGTTGGCAAGACTGGTTTAACGTTGACAGAGGAGCAGAAAATAAAACTCTCGATTGCTAGAGCTGTACTCTTAGATCCAACAATTCTTTTGCTTGATGAGGTCACCGGAGGACTAGACTTTGAAGCTGAAAGAGTTGTCCAAGAAGCTCTTGATCTTCTAATGTTAGGACGGTCAACCATAATTATAGCGCGACGGCTAAGTCTGATAAGAAATGCTGACTATATTGCTGTCATGGAGGAGGGGCAGCTACTTGAAATGGGTACACATGATGAGTTAATCAACCTTGGCAATTTGTATGCCGAGCTTCTTAATTGTGAAGAAGCAACTAAGCTACCCAGGCGGTACGATTCTCCAGCCAATACATTATATATATCTAACATTTGTCAAGTCTGTTGTCTAGTGAAAGTCAAGTCTGTTGTCTTGTGAAAGTCATGTGGTGGATTATTTTGTATGACTGCTCCTATTTTGTTATAATCTTTGGAAGGGTAGACTTTGATGTTCTACTTGTTAATGGAAATCGTGTCTTCATGCAGGATGCCAGTTAAGAACTACAATGATTCTGCTGCGTTTCAGGCTGAGAGGGATTCTTCAGCTGGTTGTGGCTTCCAGGAACCATCATCGCCCAAAATGGCCAAGTCTCCATCCCTTCAGAGAGGTCATGGTGTTTCACGTCCCCAGGAAATGTGCTTTAATAGTGAAGAATCACCCATTGATCATAGCCCTGCACCAGAGAAAACAGGAGAAAATGGATCGTCTTTGGATGTCAGTGATAAGGAGCCCACCATCAAAAGACAAGATAGTTTCGAGCTGCGGTTACCAGAACTACCTAAAATTGGCATTCAGTGCCCACAACGTCAGATATCAAATGGTTCAGATCCAGAGTCCCCAATATCACCCCTTTTGATATCCGATCCTCAAAATGAGCGCTCCCATTCACAGACATTTAGTCGCCCTCTTGGCCGTTTGGATGACACTTCAGCAAAGGCTAAGGTGGCTAAGGACGCTCAAAAGAAGGAGTCACCTTCATTTTGGAGGTTAGCACAACTTAGTTTTCCAGAGTGGCTATATGCTGTATTAGGGAGTATTGGTGCTGCCATCTTTGGTTCTTTCAATCCTCTTTTAGCTTACGTCGTTGCATTGGTTGTGACCTCATACTATACGAGCAAGGGAAGCCACCTGCGTGAGGAGGTTGACAAGTGTTGCTTGATCATTGCCTGCATGGGAATAGTTACAGTTGTTGCTAATTTCTTGCAGCATTTCTACTTTGGTATTATGGGGGAGAAGATGACCGAGAGAGTGCGGAGGATGATGTTCTCAGGTACTGCAGTAGTTTTCTTCAGTGTTTAACTCACTTCACTACATGTTACTACTTTCACATTCCACAGTTTCAATGATTTTTCTCTGATTTGACAGCGATGCTGCGTAATGAAGTTGGATGGTTTGACGAAGAAGAGAACAGTCCAGATACTTTATCCATGCGCCTAGCCAATGATGCCACTTTTGTCCGAGCCGCCTTCAGCAACAGGCTTTCGATATTTATTCAGGATAGTTTTGCTGTTATCGTCGCCATCCTTATTGGTTTGCTGCTTGGTTGGCGTTTGGCCTTTGTTGCGCTGTCCACTTTGCCAATACTTACTCTCTCTGCTATTGCTCAGGTTTGTTTCTTTTTTTCAGTCCTACCCATCCAAACCTCATGTCACGGTCAACAAAACTGCTTGAATTGTTTTCTTTGTTAACCTCTTCCGGTTTAGTGGTCGCATGCTTCCTTCTGTCATAAATTCTGTCTGCTTTTTCGCAAAAGGTTTCTCGTCAAGATCGATGCAGGACTTGAATTTTTCTCTGCCATTTCTCTCATCTATTCACCATGAACTTGGCTTTGGAAGTATTCTCCTGTTCTGCAAATGCTTATTTTTAATAAACCTTGAAATTTATTTCCAGAAACTTTGGCTTGGTGGATTCTCAAAGGGCATCCAGGAGATGCATCGAAAGGCGTCTTTAGTACTGGAAGATGCTGTCAGAAACATATATACTGTTGTCGCGTTCTGTGCCGGTAACAAGGTGATGGAGCTCTACAGACGGCAACTCCAACGGATACTCTGGCAGAGCTTATTTCAAGGGATAGCTATTGGCTTTGCATTTGGCTTCTCTCAGTTTCTTCTCTTTGCCTGCAATGCGCTCCTCCTCTGGTACACAGCGTTATCAGTAAACCGTGGATATATGAAACTCTCTACAGCTCTAACTGAATTCATGGTTTTCTCCTTTGCCACATTTGCCCTTGTTGAGCCATTTGGATTAGCACCTTACATTCTCAAGCGCCGTAGGTCTCTCGCTTCAGTATTTGAAATCATAGATCGAGTTCCTACAATCGAACCTGATGATACATCAGCTCTTAGGCCGCCTAACGTCTACGGGAGCATTGAACTGAAAAACATAGACTTCTGCTATCCAACCCACCCGGAAGTGTTAGTACTAAGCAACTTCAGTCTCAAAGTCAGTGGGGGACAAACAGTAGCTGTGGTTGGTGTTTCTGGTTCTGGAAAGAGCACAATAATATCACTGATCGAGAGATACTACGACCCAGTTTCTGGTCAGGTTCTATTAGATGGGCGAGATTTGAAGTCATATAACGTAAGATGGTTAAGAAGCCACATGGGTCTGATTCAACAGGAACCCATAATCTTTTCCACGACGATCAGAGAAAACATTATATATGCTAAGCATAACGCTAGTGAAGCTGAGATGAAGGAAGCTGCAAGAATTGCAAATGCTCACCACTTCATCAGCAGCTTAGCTCATGGTTATGACACGCATATTGGGATGATAGGTGTTGAACTCACCCAAGGACAAAAACAGAGAATAGCAATAGCTCGAGTAGTGTTGAAGAATGCGCCAATCCTGTTGATTGATGAAGCGAGTTCATCTATTGAATCCGAGTCGAGCCGAGTTGTGCAGGAAGCTCTTGATACCTTGATAATGGGGAACAAAACAACGATTCTGATAGCGCATAGAGCGGCAATGATGAGACATGTGGATAACATTGTGGTTCTCAATGGAGGCAAAATTGTAGAGGAAGGTACACATGATTCTTTAACGAGTAAAAACGGATTGTATGTTCGTTTAGTACAACCACATTTTGGTAAAGGTCTACGCCAACATCGACTGATCTAGAGAGATTGAACTCTTGTGCCATTAGTTCAGTCACATACCAACCGTATGATGCCACGGGATAATGTTATTGGATGCGGTTACGGGACATAACTTGCAACTGATCGAGGCTTATCGGTCGGGGATTACACCAAATGAGCAGAAGTTGTACAATCACGGTTAGTTTCTGTAAGAAAACTAGGAGCTTGTAGACTTAGATTCCATTATTCTTTTAGGAGACGAAGCAATAAAGGACTGTGTTTATTCATTGCTTCGTCTCTATGGCTTTGATTAGAGGCAAAATGTTGTTGTGGGTGATATAGGTGGAGAGTGTGTAATGGTTAGAAAGAGAGACACGAGTCTGTTTATGTAATTACATTTTGTCCAACTTTATTCAAGAGCTAGTTTGATTGAATTTCATCTCTATTGTTAAACCAATTCAGAATTTGACTTAAGACTCACAATGACAACATCTTTGGAGTTGCAGAGAATATAGAAATATCAATTGACATCTACATACAGTTTTGTTTCCACAGAGTCTCTAGAAAGGAACAACATAAGATGCTTTTGTTGCGTATTGTCAAATCTGAAGGATCTTGAAAGAGTCAGCTACAACTTCAAGCTGCTTCTTCACTTTCCTCCATCTTCTCTCGTTTGCTCCAACTATGAGTGTGTAGTATCTGTCTGCAGCATCAAAACCAAATCAAACACTTTCTTCTATCATTTATCAGTAAATCTCTTCTTATAATCTTAGCTTACTGTTTCCAACTGCTACTGTTGCAAAGGAAGTGGTTGCATAGACTTTAGTCCTCAGTCCATACTCAAATGTGTAATACTTCCTCCCATTTTCCACTCTCTGCATTTTCATTGTCATAATCTCAAAATTTGATGATTCTTTAAGATCTTAACAATCTTACCTCTTTCATGTCGTAGATGGTAGCTACTTGATTCGGTGCTGCAAACTTATGCTTCACTAGATCATAAACCACCTGTTCAAAAGAAGAATTCTCTCAAATGATATAGAGAGAGGAAGATTAAATGTGTTACATACCTCTTCCATTGGACCCACTTCACTGATGTCGTTTTTCTCTGTTGGTATGAATCTGCACCGAACATTCTGTAGTTGCAAGTATCTATCTTTGAAGGCTGAATCATGTGCCCTGAAATCAAACTCCTACATAGTTTGCACGGAACAAGATCATCTTCCTTTAAGCTTTCATTCATCCAACAGAAAAAGAAACAAAGCCATAGCTTACCCACCCTCCAGTCTGATGGGTAATAATAAGAATAGCCGTCTTGTCGATCAACAAATGCCGAGTAGCTTTTTGGTATCTCTGCAAAACATTACACGACCAAACAAAGATATGCTTTTGGTCTAAAAGAATTAAAGGACACAAAGAGAAGTCAGTTTTGGCAGATTACCTTCAGCAAAGAGGAAACTTGCTGGAACTGAAGTTGCCAGTAAGGTTCCTACTCCCACAAGTGCTTGCCTTCTCTTCCAATTGCTTCCACTTCTTTTTTGGTGTTCTATTGATGTGTTAGTTACATTTCAAATCACAAGCCAATGTATATATGAGAAGAAAAATGTTAAAGAAGAGATTTGTTTTAACCATTCTCTGAGGACTCAAGCTCGTCGCCGGATGAAAGTAAACAAAAAGCTTTGAGTGACGGATTTGGACAGAAACTTTCTGTCTGGTAAGTAAATTAAGCAATCTTAGACTTCTTCAGAAATAGAGATAAAGTGGAATCGAACAGTGTTATTAACCTTGTGGGAGATTGTTGGTGAGACACAAAAGCGGATTGAGAGTGAAGAGAGTGCCATAATTGCTTCAACTCACAAGACTTTAGATGATAGATGATCCATGATCATTGCCTAAGTTTTGTCTATGTGGATAAGAGACGGTTTCAGATAATATGTGGTGACAGATTTGAGTTAATAATATCCATCGTTTGGAGAAGATTTTGTAATCGCACGATTGCGTTTTGGAATCTTATAAGAATTTTATAATAAGATTCTTGCCTAGCTAAAAACATAGAACTTGAATTGAACAATGAACTGCAATAGAGAACGTATTGTGAAAAGTTTTAGCCAAAATTGTACTGTAACTTGAAGCAAATCTGACACTACGAGAGACAACCACAAGTCTTTTATAATTGCAGAGATAGGATAAAACTTAGATGATGCCTATTTTGTTAGCAACATCAAGAGCATCATAGTCTGGTGTAAGCCTCACGTACGCCTTCTTCGTTCCATCAGGCCTACAAAACAATAACATTGAGTCAAACACACACAAGTTGGTCACAACAAGGCTTGAAAAAAGACTCTCGTTGAGCTTACCTGATGAGGGTGTTGACTTTCTTAGTTTGGATGTCATACATTTTCTTGACAGCATCTTTGATTTTCTTTTTGTCAGCACGAATGTCAACAATGAAGACAAGAGTGTTGTTGTCTTCAATCTTCTTCATTGCAGATTCAGTGGTGAGTGGGTATTTGAGGATTCCGTAATGATCCAACTTATTTCTTGGAACAGCACTGATTCTTGGGTACTTAGGATCTCTGGCCTTGGTCAATGTCTTTGGCCTGTGGAAGGTCACCTTTGTTCTGATCTTCTTGTCCTTCTTCTTGAAGGTTTGACCAGATTTCACCGCTTTTGCAGCCTTCAAGGCCTTGGCCTTGGGATCGGCCTTCTTGGTACTATCAACTGCACAATAACCGAGATGCAAGCAACTTAGAATGTTTTGAAAACATGACTGCATATGCTTCAAACTTACATAGAATTGAACATTTTGTCAGTGATATACAGAGTATAACATCAAGCAAAATGAATTTAGTATACTAAAAGGATGCAGGAAAAACCTAAAGTTTCATCTAAATTTCAGATTCACTCCAATAAACCAATAGACTTAGAGACCTGAGATTACAATTCAGCTCAAAATTCACTTAGATGCATGAATAATCCAGTATGATGAGGACTCAATCTACATTTCAAATTGGCTTTTATAAAAAGATATTCCAAAACCTAAGGATTTAATCTCCATTGCAGACCAACTTGATCAGGAAAATGAATTAAAACTAAGCGAAGGTAATCAAGACAGTATACTAAGTATCAAACAAAGCATGATTATAGATTTAATCGATAAAACTGAAGTCTTGGTTAAAGATTCAAAACTCTCAATGAAATCTGTACCTTTAGCTGGAGACATTGCTCAGGCTAATTCTTCCCACTGGAAATCTGTCAAATAACATAAAATACTTTAAAACTCACTCAGCTAAGATTAAGGGAAATGAGATGAACAAAAACTAATAAACGAAGAATTCAAGCTCTCAACATCAATTCCGCAGATTCGACACAGTATTCAGATAATGAAGACGAACGAACCTTGAGAAGTGAAGAAGCTGAAACCCTAACAAACCTTGCAGCCGCAGACAAATTTATTGTGAGGAAGATGATAAAGGAGTGACAAAAAACCCTAAATTAAATATTTACTTGGGCCTTCAAAAATGTTATGGGCCTTTGACCATAATCGCAATGAGTAACAGAAAACGCAACCGTGATTTCTATTCGAATTCAGATACTTTTCTTCTATAGGCCGAGCCCAAACAATTGTGGTGTCTACTAATTTGAAAGATGATACACGACATCAATATTAGCATAAAACGATTAATCTAATATATAAACTTTAAATCAAATGTAAATTAATATTGTATAACATAAAAGAGGAGAGGTTTTTTTTTTTTTTTATAACTCAGGTAAATTCCAGATCTGAAGGTCTATACTAATTTTGGGGAGGTGCAGTCCATGGATAGACCATCTCTCCGGATATGCAAATAGACCGTAAGTAAGAGTCCATATCCATGTAGGTATCCAGAACAACGTGAAAAGAGGAGAGGTTGATACAATTTTAAAAGTTAAAAACAAAATAAAGTAAAATATAAGGTCAAAAAGTGTAGGAGAGTTTGGTACTCAACAACTGAATACTTAATTATTGCTCGGTTGCTCCTATCCTTTTCTTTCACTTCCATTATTGCTTCCATCTACATATACAATTACTGGAAAATGATCAATTTCCAATTATATCTGATGATATCATGTAGACATGTATGTGATTTGATTTGAATTAATTATTTAAACTATGAAAATTGCAAAGAAGTATTGTTAGTCGAGTGGGCATTCGATGTCAATAATACTTATAAGATGGAATTTCAATTCCTCATATGAGTATTAATTCCTCATTTTTGCAAAAAATTGAGCTATTAAACTATTATATATATTAGGAGAGAATCCGCGTAATACGTGGGTATTGATTTATAAAAAATATATAATTTTTTATATAAAATATTATTAATCTACTTAATAGTGGAATATAAATCTTTTACTAGTTATTTTATAAATATTATATTATAATCATAACAGTCTCGTATATTTTCTTCATTTCCTAATTGAAATCATTGTAATTTTTATTTTGATTTTTAATTTTGATTTTCATCATTTTCATTTTTAAATATACTTTTTAATATTTTTATACAATTAAATTTCTATCTATATTTAATACTTTATTATCTACATGATGTATTTTATTTTTCTTCTCTTGTGATTATTAAGTAATATATTATCATATAAAAAATAAAACTGACTTTTTAATTTGTAGTAAGATTGATTTCATCTGTTTAGTTCAAAATGATGAATGACTTAGTTTTAAGAAGTAAATAAAATATTTTTTTATCAATTTATACAATTTAATATGTAATGTTATATGAATAATCAATAAAAATCTATATTATATTTTAAATTTTTATCATCCTAATAATCTATTTTAGCTTTTTCAAATATTTACTTGTCAATTTCTTTTACTTATAATCCAACGTTCAATATTGTAATAAATTTTATATTTCTATTTTTTATAAAAAATATTTTTTATTTTTATCTACTTTTTATTATCAATTTATCTTTATTTTACATAAAATTTTATTTAATTGGTTTTAAATATTTCTTTGTATTTTCCTATTTATTGTTCAAGTTTTTCTTTCTCATTTTTAACAATACAAATTTATCAACTTTCTAACTATATCATCTTGAAACACTCAACCTTATATATATAGAGTTTAATGTTTGTATAAAAACATCAAAATTACGTCGTTCGATCAAAATTTAAATTAAGAAAAAGTGTGAAAGGAGATAATCGAACTCATGACTTCTTTATTTTCGTAGCATATACTTTGCCAAAATGATCTATTGAATTTTTGGCTAGTTTTTATATTGTAAATAAAATATTTTTTGTGTAATTAATGAAAGGATGATGTGACACGGAAATAACTATTTTCTCTTTATATATTAGATTGATAAAAATAACTATGAAAAACATGTTCAAATCTTTTTTAGATATCAAATGATCTATTTAAATGATCATCAATCACCCCTTATTAAAGAAGTAAGAATAAATGTGTTACCTTTTTCTTAAGTAAATTAGGATATTTGGATGGTCAACTTTTTTTTAGAATTTAGTAGTATACATCCAATCTAATTTTGATTTAATATGAGTAAAATTTATGGATTTTTCAAAATCAATTGACAGCGAATAGATTAACTTATATCTTTTATATATTAATCTATAATATTATCAAAATTTTAATGTGGAACATTTGATAAATACAAAATACACTAACAAAAATAATACTCCCTCTGTTCCATTATATAAGATTTTTTAAGTGAATGCACATGTTTTAAGAATTTTATTTATTACACAAAATAATCATTAATAAGATAGTAATAATGATTTAAAAGAAAATAAAAATTTATTTACTATAATGTAATTGGCTGGTCAACTCCACAATAAATGAATAAAATTAAAAACTTGTATTGAAATTTGAAAACATCTTATATTATGGAACAAAATAAAAATCTTAAAACATCTTATATAATGGAACAGATGGAGTATATATATAATATGGGCAAGGGTCATCTTGAAGGAAAATGTGTGTTTTGCTTACCATTTCTCTGTTTACATGAGTCAGACGACCTCTATGATGAATATAGAGGTTTCCTAATCATATATTAATTTTCTTTGCTTATTTAATTTATTCTTTACAACAATCAAAATATGATGTGCAATAGAAAATAAAATTGATTATACTGCTTACATCTACCTTCCTAAAATAGATTCTAATCAAAATATTATTTATTTATTTATTTTAATCTACCTTCCTCCAACGAGTCACGGGAAATTTAATTGCAATTTTAATCTCCACTCTACACGTGTCCACGATGACTCTACCAATCACGTGCGGGATACACTAATCCATTGAGATGACGCCACGTGTAGATTGTATTAAAGACGTCTCTTTCCTTGAATGGTCCAAGTATCTGTGTGGACTGAGCTATGTCTACCACACCAGTCGTAGTTGCCTCCCTTCCTTGATCTACTCCTTAATTACCAAATTGCCATCGCCGTCTCTCTTCAAATTTCCCATTCCCCACCACCAGCCAGTCAAATCTCTCCAAGAAAATGGTTGAGCCTGTTGACGACGAAGGTATCTCCCTCCTCGAGTTTCACGGTGATGGTGACGGTGACCGCTCTTGGCAGTTAAACTTCGATGATTTCCTGGTCTCCTCTGAGCATAAGGAGAAGAAACCTCTCACATCACTCCATAATTGTCTTGGTTGTTCTGGTATGTACACATTTGATATTTCCTGTCATGAAGTTGAGATTTGTCTATTTGAAATAGAAAGTGTTGATGGATTCAGCTCAATATTTGCCGATTGTTTTTCATATCTGGTAGAGTAACACCATATAGCAAGTATTGTTGACATATCCAAAAGCTTAGCACAGAAGGAATTTTGTTTTTGTTTCTATTTGACTACTGTGATCTACAATAGTGAGAAGCCAAAGTAGCTCAATTGGTTTTGAACTTTCTTTGTGCTTGCAGGACCGGAGGATTATGTCGCTGATTATTACCAGCAGCAGGTAGAGATGCTTGAAGGCTTTACTGAAATGGATGAACTTGCAGAACGTGGCTTTGTCCCTGGAATGTCAAAGGTTAGTTTAGATGATTCCACTTTGTCTCTACTTCTACTCTTGTTGAAAACTTATGATCAATTTGTTCTTTTAATTCATGTTCTTCTGGATTATCTATGTGTGTTGGATAGGAAGAGCAGGAAAAACTGGCTAAAAGCGAGACATGGGCGATTAGAATATCAAACATTGCAAACATGGTTCTTTTTGCTGCTAAAGTTTATGCTTCTGTCAGAAGTGGCTCTTTAGCAATTATTGCTTCCACATTGGACTCTCTTCTTGATCTTCTTTCTGGTTTCATCTTGTGGTTTACCGCCTTCTCAATGCAGACACCAAACCCATATCAGTATCCTATTGGGAAGAAAAGAATGCAACCACTGGTCTGTAATCATCCTTTCAAATATTATACACATATACATGTTTCTTCCCTTTGTGGTGGAATCGGCCTAAGCAAGCTTGTTTTCCTATTTCCCATTATGTGATTCTTGGATCAATCCTCTCAGGGAATCCTAGTATTTGCATCAGTGATGGCCACACTTGGATTGCAAATCATCTTGGAATCTCTTCGAACGATGGTATCCAAAGTAAGTAGACCTAGTCTGAAACTTGATCACCTAATGTTGGTCTTTCGCTTCAAAAGTTGTACAATATTCACACAATTGTTTCCTACAGCAAAAGGAGTTCAGCTTAACGACAGAGCAAGAGAGTTGGGTGGTTGGGATTATGCTCTCTGTTACATTGGTCAAACTGCTCCTGGTTCTTTACTGCAGATCCTTCAGTAACGAGATTGTTAAAGCTTATGCTCAAGATCACTTCTTCGATGTCATCACAAATATCATAGGACTCGTTGCAGTAATCCTTGCAAATTACATCGATAATTGGATGGATCCAGTTGGAGCCATCATTGTAAGTTTCCAAGGCTTTTAGAAAGAACATTATTGTTGCTCTCTGTGGTTTTGAGATTGTCTTTTTAACTCATGTAGCTTGCATTGTACACGATACGGACATGGTCAATGACGGTACTAGAGAACGTGAACTCGCTTGTTGGGAAATCAGCAACACCAGAGTATCTGCAGAAACTAACATACCTGTGTTGGAATCACCATAAAGCCATCAGACACATTGATACAGTGAGGGCATACACATTTGGTTCTCATTACTTTGTGGAGGTTGATATTGTTCTTCCTGCTGAAATGCCACTGCGAGTTGCTCACGACATTGGAGAATCTCTGCAAGAGAAGCTGGAGCTGCTTCAGGAGATCGAAAGGGCTTTTGTGCATCTTGATTATGAATACACTCACAAACCTGAGCACGCTAGATCCAACTCCTAAGCTGTTTTCTTTTGCTCCCTTTAAAAAGTCGTGTTAAGATCTCTATGTTTTCTTTCACAATATTGTTTTAGAAGACAAGTGTGAGATGAAAGGAGCACATTTTGTAAACTATCTAGTTTCGTCGTGCATATTTCATTGACCAGTACTTAACTATGCTTTTGGGGATTGCTCTTTAAAGGATCCTTGAAAGATTTGGACACAATCTGGCGAGGATTAAAAACTGATCTCCATTGTTGGAAAATCGGAATCAGAAGGAACTTCTGGATAAGATGATCTTTCTAATGCATAAAAATTGATACGTCATGGTCTGATATACACCCTCAAGAATATAGTTCCTTTTTTTGTCTACAAGAAGATTTGATTTGACTAAAGTGTCTAAGTTCTTCTAACTGGTTTCGTTCTAATCAGTCTATGACATTTAGAATCTCTTAGAGTCCCTCAAGTCACCATCTTGTTCTTCAAGACTTGTCCACTTTTTGCAAATTGTGGTACATAAATCTGAGGAATTGATCCAAGTGGCCTTCATGGGAAGCATATATAGACCTTAGGACAGCAGCAAATGGAAACTTAACTGCGGATCTGAGTAGTCAGTTCACCAGCTCCCTTGCTGCATCAGCTTCCATGGTCCTTCCATAAGTGTATACGTTCTTAAGCATAGACCTTAAGATTATCAAGGATTTTTTAATACTTTATGTTGTACTCGGAAATAATCACAAGGAAAATCGTATTTTTTTCAAGTGTTAAATCAGATTTATATGCAAATGTTAGGTTGAGCTTAGCATGAATAATTAGCGGAAATTAAATTTCTTAAAGTAAATATTGAAAATAAAGGTGCGAGAACGTAAATAACGGAAAGTTAGTTGCTGAAAGCGTAAAGCGACGATGGTCGTGAACGCTGAAATGTAAGCGAGGTGTGAAAAAGTAATTGTGCGTAAAGTAAAACATGAAGTAAAGAAGAGAGAGAGTTCCACAAAGGAGAGCCGAGATGGTCGACATTTTATATCATCAATTGTTCATCGAGCTATAACATCAACGTCTAGCTGAGTTCGAGTCGCGAAATCGGAATGCAAGCGAAGTTGGATGCGAGGATCCGAACTGACTTAGAAAGATCCGAACTAAATCCGACCCTGAAAATAAAACAACTCGAATGAATCCTCCATTAACCCGAAAACCCAAAATGATTGACTGATCCACCTTCATTACTAATTGCCACCACTCAAAACAAATTTCTTTTACGAAATGAGTAAAATATTTACATGTCGTTATTAATATTTTCAAATTGTCACACGATATTTATTTTTTCCAACCTTAAATTTGAGTGTATCCAAACTGAATCTGAATAGATATATGAACACTCACACCTA
The DNA here is from genome assembly GCA_900406315.1 of Biscutella laevigata subsp. laevigata. NCBI lineage: Eukaryota > Viridiplantae > Streptophyta > Magnoliopsida > Brassicales > Brassicaceae > Biscutella > Biscutella laevigata. The sequence continues at coordinate 4,995 of OVAU01000021.1, read as the reverse complement.
TTTTTTTTATCAATTTTTTTAGTCACAATGTAACCCAATAACCAATTAACGTTAAAATTTAACTTTTCGGGACTTGTTCTATTGATTACTATTGGAATCTGTTGTTAGGTCGTCTTTTGTGTTTCTTTTGTTTCCGGAATCATCTCTGTGTATCGCCGGCTTAGGTTTTCGGGGATGGGTTGTCAACCGCCGACTTAGTGTTTTTCCTTATGTATTCCAAAATCGCATCCTACAAACGCATCCTATCTTGTATCCTTCTCAATTTCAATGTATTTCTAGATGACAAAAAAAAAACAATTAACGTTAAAAAAGTTTTTACTACATAAAAGAAAATCTAAACTCGATGAATAGTACTACCAAAGAATAACTATTACTCCCTCCGTTCTTCAATATTTGATGTTTAAAGGTTTTTCACGTTGATTAATAAAACACAAAAACATCATTTAGTTTATCTCTTTTTCATAAAAACACCATTAACTTCACATATTTTAACCAATCAAAAATCATACTGCATAATATTAATGGTTTTTAGCTTTAAATTTTTCCATTGAAAATCGAAAACATCATTTAAATTGAAACAAAAATAAAATTTTTAAACCTCTTATATTAAGGAACGGAGGGACTACAATAACTACATTTTTTTTTGGTAAAATACAATAACTACATTTCTCACACCCACACCTATTATATGTGGCTATTTCATTTTTTTTTCAACATGTGATTATTTCATTTGATATAAGAAGATAATATTGTTCTTGTTTTGAACTTTGAAGTTTGACGAAGAATAAAAAAAAAATCAACGTCTCTCTTTGCATGTATCATTTTTTGGCGGTACCATGCAAATATTATTGGAGTCTGTTTTTCGTTTAATATATAAATAATTATTATTAAATTACCAAAACAGATTTCGTGTAAACAGACCAAATCTTTGACGTCGGTTCCGTTTTCCTCTTCTCTTGAGAGTATGATTGTGACTCTCTCAGATTTCTCTTCAATCAATCTTCAATCAATTTCCAAAATTATCCGCTTTTGTTGGTTCTCTCAAAGGTTCCTTCTGCGGATGGGATCAACGAATCTCTGAAAAAGGTCGAATTGCATTTTTTAACTTTTCTCAGATTTGAATCTTTATTTCTCTCTCTCTGTTGTTTTTAATCTGGATTTGTTATTATTGATTGGAACTTGACTTTTCTGTACTTTATTTTTGTTTCTTCTTTGATTGTGAATTTCAAAAAGCTACAATCTTTCTTGCTTTTCTTTGTGCAGATTCAATTTCTGGGTTTTATGTTGATTCCTGAAGAGTTGCCATTTCGTGTGAGGTCAAGAGAATGGACTCTAAGCAAATCAGATCCTCTGTTATTGCCAGATCTATGTGTTTTAATGGACTATTTCAACCTCTGCATCAAGAAAGGTTGATAGTTCTTGAGAGACAGAAGCAACCAAAAGGGATTATCCAGAAATTGAACTCAAAGTCCAATTCTGGTTTCACTGTGATTCCAACCAAGGAACTGTGTCGTGCTTATCTTCAAAAACCCGATTTGTTGGCCTCCAAGGGTATAATTCATGCACAATCTTCGCCTCCTCACAGTCTGAAAAAGGATATCTTCAAGATATATGGGGAAATGGCAAACCATAGGAAACTTGGTAGGAGATATGATCAGCAAAACTTGAAGTCTAAGCTTAGACATTACACACCTGTCGATCCTCTGAAACCCAAAATCCGGAATTCTCTGAGAAGTTTTTCTCCTCTTGGTTTTGGTAGTGATTCTCAACTGAGAGATAGGATTAGGAAGAAAGGGCAATACATTTCCCATGAGAAGAAACATTGTTATGGTACTACATTTGGTCAGACGAAGGATAGAGTTGTGAGGGAAGTTGGTTCCAAGTTAAAAGTTTGTACATCTAGGGACTCAGGGATGAGTTTGGAGCGAACATGTTATGACAAAGTTGCCGCAGATGTGAAGTTGATTCATAAATCTTCTTCAGGTTTCATTAGCAAGGTAACTTCATTGATCTCACTAAACCTATTCCAATAGTTGCTATTAGCTTCTACAGAACCTGACACTATTATGTTATGAAGTTATCTTTCCATATAGTCTCCTTTATGTTGATTTCTTGAACTTTTGAGACCAAGCTCCTTCACCGAAAAATGGTTTATCTTGATTAAGCATTTTTTCGTGTGATGATGTTATGATATGCTACTAGTTTGTTAATTTAGTGGAAACCAATTTGGTCGAAACATAACAGTCTCAGGTTCTGTAAAATCTAATGCAAAAATGAACAGTCACATTTCCCTCTGCAATTTTTGCCTAAAACAAAATGTGATGCCTAGTCTTGAACTCCGGAAACATATGTTGATCTTCTAAGAACTGCAGGATGTGGATTGCTCCAATGTATCTCCTGGATGTCAGTCAAACTCAGAAGAAGCTCATCAACCTAGTCCTGTTTCTGTTCTGGAGCCAATTTGTATGGAAGATATGTTAACTGACAACGAGGAACCTCCTTATCTAGATTTGTATGGTGAGGAACAAGGTACAAGCTGTTTTTTTGTAAATAATTGTTACTGGAACGTGATAAACTGTAATAAACTTTTATTTTTCCTATAACTCTCTAGGTCTAGAGAAACAGCTTGAATCCGAGAGTTATTCAGATGGGAATGGGATGGAAGTATCAAGCGATGAGGAGTCTGTGGTTGATTCTGAAACCAAAGAAAGCGAGCACAGTGAACCAATTGGATTTTTGGATGCTCTAGAAAGAAGGGACTCTTCTTACATTGATGATATCTTGGCTGAATTTGTACCTGGGGACAAGAATTGGGTTCCTGATAACCGAGAGTCACTGGATTTAGCCATCACCCCCAAGATCTTCGAAAAGCTGGAGAAGAAGTATTACACAGAGACATCTTGGAAGAGGTCTGAAAGAAGGATTTTGTTTGACAGAGTCAATTCAGGTCTGGTAAAGATTCTAGAATCCTTTACAGCTACACCAGCATGGAAGAAACCTGTTTCTAGGAGGCTTGGCACCGTGCTAAGCATATGTGGACTGAAACAAGAACTCTGGAAAGTACTAGCTGGGCCCAAGAAAGAATCATTGGCTAAAGTGCCAGTCATATACAATGATGAGTGGTTAGAACTTGAAGCTGATGATGAGTCGGTGGTCTGTGAATTAGAAAGTATGATAGTTGATGACTTGTTAGATGAAGTTGTCAGCTTCATGTAGGGATTCTTTTCATTCTTTTTTCGTTGCATATCGCATTCTCTGCATTTTGATTGAGAATAGATAGAGAGTAGTAGTTGTATTTGGCTTGCATCGTCAAAAGGAGATGTATAACGTTTGAGGAAGTTGTGCATACAAATAGTTTCTTCTTCAGGTCTAGGATTGGTCTCTTAGAAAGTCAGTCACATTGGTTCAAAGGTTACCTCTTGACTTGTATCCATTGGTCAAGCCGAGAGGCTTTTGTGTGAATGAAACAGTCAAATTCAAATAAATTCTTTGGAAATTACATTTGCACAAGAAAAGGAAAAAAAGGCTAGTGAACAAGAACATATACAAAAGCAATCATTTCTGGTTTAAACTCTCATTTTCTCTTCAAGCTTTGTAGGTGAGGTATACACTGAAATGGAGGATGGTGTCTTGACCATCAGTGATATGCTGATTGTTCTGGTTATGCAGAGTTTCTACTATAGCATACCCTTTAGCATGCTCGAACTTCCCGGTCCCGCCAATAACCGCAATCTGAGAAGCATGAGAGGCGGTCCGGTGAACCCCAAAGAAGCTTATAGCATCATCTAAAGTGTCATGATGATCATGCTCTCTATCTAACAAGACAGTCAGAGAAAGTGTCTGGCTTGTACCATCCAAAGAACTAGCCAAGTAAAACCCTTGAGCTTTCCCTATAACAGCTGAGCCAAGCTCATGACTTTCGGTTAACTCATCGTCTACAACAGTTATGGTTCCAAACATGAGATGCTGAAGAGCAGCACCGGGAGGGAGATTTCCCGCGGTTACAAAGGGGAGATTGTTGGAGCTAAGAGCATCGTTGGAGTTTCCGTTAGTGTTTTGGATAACGGTTGTGGTTTGAGCTCCGCTGAGTCCTGTGAGTAATGGAGCAGTGTTTGGGTTAATGACACTATTGATGTTGTTTGAATTGACCAGTGGGACTCCATTGTCTACAGGGAAAATACTGTTGCTGGCTTTTGAGAATGGTATTCCGTTCACTTCGGTTTGAGCTACGATTCCAGTGACCACACGAGCCGATGGATGAGACCCACCTAACACGTCATGCATAAAGAACTCTAAGGATGGTTCATGTGCATTCGTTGCTGGACCTGCAGGGACTGTAAATGCTGATGCAGTTGTTGTTGCAGATGCTGAGTTATCTTCAGTTTCATCAAGCTCCTGAGCTTCTGTTGAAGCCACGGTAGGGACTAACTGAGGCTGTGGTTGGATCTGGTCAAGAAGTCTAGCAGAGTTGGTAAATGAGAGGAGATTAGAGGATATGAGGAAGAGAAAGATGGTAATGTGAATAGCTTTTGACATTTTTCTTCTTATGTTTTGGATACTCAAGTTGGTTTAGTGTTTGATGTTTTATTGATGGATGTAGTAATGGGTTTATATAAAGAAGCATTGGAGAAATTTGGTATAATGAAGTGAAGTTGTTGTTTTGCTTTAGTTGAGTCTTGAAATTCAACTAAACCTCTATTTATATAAATTAAAAATTGGTTGACAAAAAAACAATTAAGAATTGACGGAGCTTATGATTTGCTGAAGGTTACAAGTTTATAGATTTTTGTAGGAATGCTCTTATTATTTTTGTTGGCATTTGGATTAACTATTTACAAATGTTGTATCTTGCTATAAAGGATTGTCAAATTAACTGAATCAAACCACCGACCAAATCGATTCGAACTAAACCATATTATATATACAACTAGAGAAAGGCCCGCGCGTTGCACAGACTAAAATTTATGGTAAAATCTAAATTATTTATTCATTACT
>OVAU01000020.1:0-37576 GCA_900406315.1 Biscutella laevigata subsp. laevigata | reverse complement strand
ATATTATGTAAATCACACGTAAAGAAAAGGTTATTTATTAAGGGATATTTTATCTAGCATTCCCTTTCTAATAAAACAAATGCGCATACTCGTATTTGATCTCATAATATGTTATATATAACAAACTCCTTCAAAAGTGTAATAGTTAAGTCGATGTAGCTTAAAATTAGCAGATATTGCATTATATCAAAACCATCAATTGAGTTCTCCAGAGGCTAAATCAGAATTAAGCTTCACAATGTGTTTAGGGTTCTCAACACGTGGAAGAATAATTAGCAGATTTTTATAATTCATTTTTCAAAATAATATCGATAATTAATTAAACTAAATTAGATTTGATGCATAGCTATATAATATTAGTAAGCTTTATACCTCTCATTTTTATCTAATCAATGTACCTATGCTTTAATTTTAAAAAGTTGTAATCTGTAATCTGTAAGTTACATATAACATCCTTAAAAAAGTAGATCGTAAACTTTGTCTCAAGTGTTGTCTCTAACGTGATTATTTCAAAATTAAAGACTGGCTTTATCATGTATAATTTATAATTTAATGCCTAACTATATAATATTAATAAAATTTTAGTATTGTATTATATCTCTCATTTTATCTAATGAACGTACAACAATATATTATAATATTCTAGAAGTTTTTGCTTTTTTTCTGTTAGCATAAAATTTAAACTAGAGAATTAACCATATTCAAGTAATCAGGGTGAAATTACATTGCTAACTTATATAATATATAGCTTATAATATTCTAGAAGTTAAAAGCTATAATCTTGAATATATAATATCCCTATGATAGACCATAAACTCTGGCTCAGGTGTTGTTTATAACATGATTATTTTAAATATCTTGATTTAAAGATAGGTTTTGTTTGTTTAATTAACAAAAAAAGATCAAACTTACCCTAATTTTGGTCGTGATATATATGGTTACAAACTAACATTTTAGATATTATGTGACAGACATAAAATATTATGCGTGGTCTGATTTAGAGACATAAGACCAACTCCATTGGTAAGTTTTTAAAATGAATTTTTTAGAATTATTATATTAATATATATTCAAATCTCTTTAGTTAAGAATCCAATAATTTTATTTATCAAAATCTATCTCCGTTGGTGGTTCCTAATTTGGAGTTCTTAAAAAATAATTAAACTTTAATATTAAAAATAATACAAATATTAAACACATAAAGAAAATGTACCTCCAAAACTCAGTGGGTCAGATGCAAAAACACGATCCTAATCAAATATCAAACATTGAGAGATTGATGGATGAGGAAATTGCAATTCAGGTTTGATGCTCACCTTAAGAGTATCTGGTATTGTGGCATATGAACCTTCACGATGTGATGAACCTTCTGATTGCTTATATTGCAGCTGAAATTAAGACCACACCATGTTTGTAATAACGTTTATATTCACTGCATAACTTTACAATAGGAGACTCTCTGTTTATATAGAATACAGAGTAGGGTTTTGTACATAAGAGAATAAGGAAAGAATATACAGAGACTATGGTAACATAATTACATGTGATCACAGGTGATCCTAACACACCCCCTCAAGATGGTCGATCTAAGCAAGTAAGACCAATCTTGACCGACAATAACTGAAAACGAGTACGTGAGAGGTTTGGTGAGAGCGTCTGCTAACTGATCGGTGGTGGAGACATGAGAGACCCGTAGCTGACCGCTTTGCACGAACTGCCGGACGAAATGATAGTCTAACGCAATGTGTTTCATGCGAGAGTGAAACACAGGATTAGCCGCTAGATACGTTGCGCCGATATTGTCCGAGTAGATGACTGGTTGGCTGGGGACATCAATGTGTAGCTCGGACAAGAGAGAAAGTAACCAGCACATCTCCGCGGTTGTAGCTGCAATGGCTCGGTATTCTGCTTCGGTGGAGGAGCGAGCTACGCCGGTCTGCTTCTTCGAGGACCATGCAATTGGGTGACGACCAGAGTAGACAATGTAAGCTCCTGTGGAAGTGTAGTCATCCTTGTTGCCCGCCCAATCTGCATCAGTAAAGGCATGGATTAGTGGTTTGTTCGAAGAATGAAATAATATACCTGTGTCAAGCGTGACGGAGAGGAAACGAAGAATCCGCTTCGCTGCTGTCCAGTGATCAGAGGTGGATTTGTGCATGAACTGGGAGAGCTTGTTCGTTGCAAAAGAGATGTCGGGGCGGGTGAGGGACAGATATTGAAGACTGCCCACCACCGCGCGGTACTCAGATGGGTCTGGGAGAGGAATGCCAGAGTGTAGAGTGAGGACGGTATTAGGACAGAGCGGAGTAGCAATGGACTTGGCATTTGACATGTTCGTCCGTGCCAGAAGATCAACAATGTATCTGCGTTGTAACAGATGTAAACCATGATCAGTCCTATGAACCTCAACTCCAAGAAAATAAGACAAGTCTCCAAGATCCTTAAGGGAAAAACGATGAGAGAGAGAAGCGATAAACCGGGTTATGTGATCGGTGTTGTTTCCTGTGATGATAATGTCATCGACATACACCAGCATATAGAGTAGAATCCCATCTTTGTTGTATACAAACAATGATGCGTCTGCAAGGGAGTTGACGAAGCCCGCGTCCTGCAAGAAAGTCTTGAGCTCATTGTACCATGCGCGTGGAGCTTGTTTGAGACCATAGACAGCTCGGCGAAGTTTGCAGACAGCATCAGGATTATCAGCATCAACAAAACCAATTGGTTGTTCCATGTACACGTCTTCTTTCAACGTTCCCTGGAGGAATGCGTTGTTGACGTCGAGTTGACGCAGCGGCCAGGAACGAGAAACCGCAGTGCTGAGAACCACCCGGATCGTTGCAGGCTTAACAACTGGGCTGAATGTCTCTTGGTAATCGAGACCTGGACGCTGAGTGTATCCATTCGCCACTAAGCGAGCTTTGTACCTGTCAATAGAACCATTAGCAAGTCGTTTAATGGTAAAAATCCACCTGTTGCCAACAATATTAACATTAGGAACAGGAGGAACTAAATCCCATGTATGATGTTTAAGCTGAGAGTTCATTTCTTCACTCATAGCAGCTCTCCAATGTGCATATTTCAAGGCCTGTTTGGGAGTTGGAGGAATATAGTTTGGATCAGTGGAGAGTGCAGCATGGAGATTGAGCTTCTGGAATGGTTTCTTGAGCCTTGTGCTTTGCCGTGGCGGAGGAGCTACTGCTGGTGGAGAAGGAACTTGCGGTGGAGAAGCTGGAACATGCGGCTGAGCAAGCTGAGGGTGATCAGAAGAAGCAGCAGGCGGTGAGACTTGCTCGACTGTTGCGGGGAGAGGAGCAACAGAATGCGCCGGTGAGGAAGCTTGCACAGTCGGATCAATGCTGCTCGACTGGGATGGCGTGGGCAGCAAGGCAGACTGGGACTGCAACTGAACACGTCGAACTGGAGGGAACGACGTCGCTGTTGTACCTGCATCATCAGAAGGCTCAACAACAAGAGGTTTAGCAAAGGGAAAAATGGATTCATGAAAGAGGACATGGCGTGATGTATAAATACGAGAGGTCGAACGATATAAGCAAAAATAAGCACTTTGTGTGGTGGAATATCCTAGAAACACACAGGGAGTCGACCTATCATCAAGCTTATGAGAGTTATAAGGCTTAAGCCATGGGAAGCATAGAGAACCAAAAATACGTAATTTGAGCAAGTTGGGAGGAAAACCAAATAATTTCTGAAATGGATTTTGAAAATTAAGCACCGGAGTTGGCATTCGATTGATCAGAAATACCGCAGTCGCAAACGCATAGGTCCAATAGGTTTTGGACATAGACGCATGCGAGAGGAGGGTGAGTCCAGTCTCAACAATGTGCCTGTGTCTCCGCTCAGCTATTCCATTATGCTCCGGTGTGTGAGGAGGAGACGTCATGTGCGATATACCCTGCGAAGAAAGATAGTCACGCAAAGCAATGTACTCACCCCCATTATCCATTATCCATTGGCTTGCCGAGAAGAGCAAGATCGTCTGCTTTGGCTTTGAGAATTCTCAGGTATTCGCTGATTGTCTTTGATCCCTTGACACACGTTCTGATCTGATGCTTCAACTGTTTTATGTGACCTCTTGTAGGATTGCCGAATGTTTCACGTAACGTGCTCCACACCTCCTGAGTTGACTTTGCCGTGGAAACAACTGACTGCATCGGAAGGGAAATTGTTCCAATCAACGAACTGTAGAGCAAGCGATCCTGTCTTCTCCATGGAGCGTACGCAGGATTAGCAACAGATGTGCCTTCCTGAACAATCGTGGAGGCTGGTAACTCTTGAGAGCCATCGAGAAAGTGATGCAACTCGTGTCCCTCGAGAAGTGCCATGACTTGGCGTGACCACATGAGATAATTAGCCTGAGTGAGCTTGGTTATTCCAGACATGTTAACGGATAGCAGAGTACTTGAAGGATTGGCTGCGTTGAAGACTGATGTCCTCTCTGCTGTAGAATCGGACATGGTGAGAATTAGAAAGTCTGAGAGAATGAAAACAAAACTTTGAGAACGCAGCGATGAAGAGAAGAATCGTAGAAAGAATGAAACAGAGTCTGCGAGCAGAGGAGAAAAGATGAAGATCTCGATTGGGGAAGAAGAAGAAGAGAAGGAGAGAAATAGGTTTAAAGCCTAGACGGCTCTGATTACATAATAACGTTTATATTCACTGCATAACTTTACAATAGGAGACTCTCTGTTTATATAGAATACATAGTAGGGTTTTGTACATAAGAGAATAAGGAAAGAATATACAGAGACTATGGTAACATAATTACATGTGATCACAGGTGATCCTAACAGTTTGGAGACAAGTTAAAAAACATGCAGTTGTACTCTTTCTGAAGATTTAGTAGTATGGTTTACCTCTTTCTGAAGATTTAGTAGTGTTAAAATTTCTTTTCGTAGTTCAAGATGCTCGTCACATACAGTGTTTGTAGGAACCTTTGGCCTTAGATTAACCTGCAAAGAGAAAACTCTATATACTCAATCCATTTAGCAAATCCTAATAGTATAACACATTCAAAAGCTAGCTTGAGTGAGACTGCCTTTAGATAAGTGTTAATTATCAATAAATGGGCAAGATAAGCACATAGAAAGACTTAAACAGAATAAGAAGGAAAGATAAACCAAAAGATACCCCAAGATGTTTCAGAGTCTGATCAAAACGTTTGATAGTTCGAAGACCAACAGCCGAGCTTGCAGCTTGGACCATTTGTTCAAGTCCATAGGTTCTCGAGTATGCAGGAAGCTGAAAATTTTGACAGATTAACCAAAAGGAATCAGATGAACTGGAGAACCCAGTTGCAGAGAGAAAGAGAGACGGACCCTGCGCAGAGAAGCAAAGGTATGGGCATAATCTGCCATAGTTAGTGTTGATGGAGCCACAACAGTAGCAGGAAGTTGAGAATTGGATGCTGGAGACACACTACACCCTGGAACTACCCCGTCAGCTTTATCAATCGCATCTCTGTGATTATTTTAGCCGCAGCTAGAATCTGTAGATATGGTAGACGGTAAGAGCAAGCAAAGAACTATATATATCTATTTTGTTGCAAGTACATTCAGACTTGAAGAGAAAACTTCATCATCTTTCCTCGCCTAACCAAAAAAAAAAGAATAGATTTGGACTATTTAATCTCAAAATGATGCCTTTCAAATAGGGCAATCTGGAATTTTATCAGCTACAGGCTTGGCCTCGCTGTTCCCATATAAAATTGTCTTCATATCACGGATATTACGGCTTAGTTCCGCCATCTGCGCAACCAAATCAACATATCTCAACCAACATTCAACAATCCATCAGAGAGCAACGACATTATTGGAATTCAAAAACAAACATAAAATACCAAATTAAACATTGACTTGGATGAATAAGATGCGAAGATGGTAATGAGAATAATGGAAAACCTTTTCCTCGCGCTTGGATTCTCGAAGGTATGTCCCTTTGAAACCAGACCATCGATAATTCAAAAGGTTCATACAGCAATCAAAAAGTTTCATACAGCTTCCCATAGAGAATTGAAAGCGTTAGCGCCAGTTCCACCACCATAGTCACCGAGCACAGTACAAACTCTTTGTATCCTATTAACCAACCCAATCAAGCTCTTCATAGTCGTCATCTTCCTTCCCCTTCCGTTTCAGATCAAAATTCAAATTTCTGTAAACGAAATTTCAGTTTAAAAGTAGAAATTTCGCCAATAGACCAAGCAATTTTTTTCTCACATTTTCCTGGTAATGAACGAGAGAGAACGAAGTCATTTTTGCCTTTATTTTCTACTTCCAATCAAATATGGACACCTGTTCGATAAGAACCGGTTCTACAAGTTCCTGAATGAGAACCGCTTCTTAACATTGTTTCATTTTTTCTTTTTCATTTTTGATTTATTAGCCCAAAAATTAGGTTAAGAACTCCTTAAAAACTAGTGATGGAGATGCTCTAAGATTATTCCACAAGATATACTGATAAATAAACTAGGGTTTGAAAAATGAGCTCCCAGTTTAAGTTTTTTTTTTTTTTTTGGTAAGTGACGGGGAGAAAGTCTCCCCAATTTATTCAACTTCAAATCCTGACAACATAACTAGTCGTGAGTGAGAAACACCCTGGACATCATCCGTGCTACATAAATCGACCACATCCGGTCGCGTACTAAAAAAGTGAAAACCTCGAGGATAACTAAAAGCAAGGTTTGCCATCCCGTCAGCTAGACGGTTAGCCTCTCGATAAACATGGGCGATCTTGACGATCCAATCTCGCGATAGTAAGCCGTAGCACAACCGTGCTAGGAATGAGAGAGGATGGGTATCCTCGATACCTCTTTGGAGGAACCCAACCACCATCTCCGAGTCACTCTCAACCTCCAACTGCCTAACTCCATGGTCCCATGCTATGCAGAGGCCATAGTAAACACCCCATAACTCAGCCAGTGAAGCCGAGCACATCCCAATATTTAAAGCAAAGCCTCCACACCATTCGCCTCTCTCATTTCGCAATACTCCACCGGCCGTGGCCAACTCCGAAGTCCCCCTAGAAGCACCATCCGTGTTGATTTTGAACCAGCCGATCGGTGGTGTCTTCCAAGTGACCATGATCTCGCGTCTCACCCTCGGGCCTATCCGTCCGTCTCGCTTTTGGTTCGCTTCCCAAACCTCCTTCGAAAGCTCCCGAATGAAACGAACTCGGTCCCTGCATCTCCCTTCCGCCCCAAATACATAGCCGCAACGCCACTTCCAACTCCACCACATACACATCGCAAAGGTTATTGACCAGAGCGATCCCTCGTGCTCCGACCCGTCACCTAGATTCTCGAAGACCCACTCCAGCAACGACCTCTTGAAGAACACATCTTGTTTGCGGGCCGGGACAATACGCTTCCAAATGCCCATAATACTCGGGCAATCCCGCAATATATGCATGATGGTTTCGTCACCTCCTTTACAGACCTGACATATGCCGGAATCACACAGGTGTCGTCTGCACCGCTCAACATTCGTCATTATCGCTTGTTGGACCACAAGCCAGAGAAACGTTCTCACTCTCTCCGGAACCTTCACCCTCCATACTCGTCCATATAACGCCCCCATATCTTGTTCTAATGCTGCATTCCGGGAGAGGAACTTGTACGCCGACCTCACCGTAAACCTCCCATCTTCTGCTCCACCCCACGACAGTCTATCCTTGGATCCGGTCACCTCATCAATAACCATCGCTAAAAGCTTCAGCCGGTTTACAGGTGAGATATACGGATCAATATGCTCCCAGCACCACCCTCCACCATCAGTCCATAACTGCCTTGCCGTTACATTTCCCGCAGACCGACATAGTGGTTCCTTAGTGACCCACTTATCGAGCCAGAACCTGACCGACCTCCCATCTCCAATAATCCAGTTCACTCCCGGCAGTACTACCTCCCTCATGCTCTTGACAATACTCCTCCATATTACCGATCCCAACTTCTTCTTCTCCCACCATATTCTGTCCAAAGATATCGCCACCTTGTATTTACCTCGCAGTACCTTCACCCATAAGCTATCCGTATCATTCAACATCCTCCAGCCAATCTTTGAGATTAGTGCCATATTTGTGAACTTTGCGCTCCGAATCCCAAGTCCTCTTTTCTCCCTCTCGCAACAAATTCTTCTCCATCCGACCAAGTGTTGTTTCCGTTTTTCTGGGGTACTGCCCCATACAAACCCTTTGGCGATTGTATCCAGCTTCACTAGGGTCGAGTTCGGTAGGTGAACACAACTCATCGTGTGGGTTGGCATAGAAGCGAGTACAGCCTTGGTCAGTGTGATACGTCCTGCTAAGCTTAACATACGACCTTTCCAACCAGACAATCTAGTCGAGACCCTTTGAACAATCTCATCAAACGTAGACTTATCCGGACGTTTGTGAAGAATTGGGATTCCCAAATACTTCCCCAAGTTTCTTGTTACTCCGATCCGGCTCTCCGAGCAAATGCTCTGTTCCAATTCTCGACCGACGTTCTTAGAGAAGAAAATTTTGGACTTTTCAAGGCTGACCTTCTGCCCCGACGAGGTACAAAACCGTTCTAGCACGTCACGAATCACCTTAATTTGTCTTACCGAGGCCTCGGCGAACAAGATAAGGTCATCGGCAAAACATATATGAGATAATTCTGGTCCTTCACGAGAAAGTCGAATTGGTGTCCACTCCTTCTTCTCCACGGATTCCTCAATCAGGTGGCAAAGTCGCTCAATACACAAGACAAATAAGTACGGTGATAGTGGATCCCCCTGCCGCAATCCCCTTGTTGCCGTGAAGGCCTCTGTCTTCTCTCCGTTCCAGAGAACATTCATAGAAGGGCTTTTGACACAAGTCATGATCCAACCAATCCATTTCTCTGGGAGGTGCGCCGCGTGTAACGTATCCTCCAAGAAGTCCCAACGAATCCTATCATATGCTTTCTCCAAATCAAGCTTAAGTAACATCCACCCTTTCCTCCCTTTCTTCTTATTCATCGAATGAACTGCTTCTTGGACCACAATCACATTGTCAGTACTCAGGCGACCCGGTATGAAGCTTGCCTGCGCCGGACTAATCAACAACGGCATTACTCGCTTTAGTCGCATCAACATAGTTTTCGTGATTGTCTTGAACAATACGTTGCACAAACTAATCAGACGGAATTGTGAGATCTTCTCCGGTTTCTCCACTTTCGCTATCAACACAATCAAGGCGTCATTTGTTCCTTCAGGTAGTATTCCTCTCTCGAAGAAATCCAAGACAAAACGACACACTGAAGGTCCCACCTCCTCCCAACATTCTTGGTAAAAGATAGGTTGAAAGCCATCAGGCCCCGGGGCCTTAAGTGTCCCCATACTCTTAATGGCCCTAGCCACTTCCTCTGCATTGAACTGCTTCTCCAGCACCGCTATGTCCTGTCCCGATGGGGTCATAAAGCCTTCGCTCGGCAGCCTCCCCACATTTTGCCGCACATCATCCATCGAATAAAGCTTCTTGTAGTAATCCACACATAAACTTTCGAGGTCCTGCTTCTCCGTAACCCACCTATCGTCCTCATCTTTCAGCCTTTCAATCCAATTTCGGCTTCGGCGAATTATCGTAGTAGTGTGAAAGAACTTAGTATTTCTATCCCCATGAGTAATCCATTTTTCCCTGGATTTCTGGAGCCACATCATTTCTTCCTGATCTAAAACTTCATCCCATTCCTTCTGGAGAACCACTTCCTTCTCCAGCAAGGCATCCGTTTGGCTTATGTCCAGCAAGTCTTGGACCTCCTTAATATCTCGTGCGAGTTTCTCTTTTCTTCTGCGAATGTCCCCGAAGACCTCTAAATTCCATTTCCGCAGGGTTTGCTGGAGGTTTTTTAGAGCTGTTGGTGTGGATACATCACCTCTCCATGACGTAGTGAGTAATTCTTTAAACCCCGTGTGTGAGAGCCATGCTGCCTCAAATCTAAACGGTCTCCTCCTAGGATCCCTCTCCCCTTCAGGGCGTAACTGGAGATATAGGGGTGCATGATCCGAAGCAAGGAAGGGAAGGTGAGTCACAGTAGCCTCATGCCACTTCAGTCGAGCATGTGCGCAACACATGACACGATCAAGTCTCTTCGCCACAAAGTGTTGTTTCGTTCTCCCCCTCCGCCATGTGAACCGGTTCCCGTTGAATCCCAAGTCAATGAGGGACGAGTCGTTTATCCAGGCCCCGAAGTCCAAAGAATCCACTGAAAGTTGTCCATTCCCGCCAACCCTCTCGTCCAGTCTCACTATTGAGTTGAAGTCTCCACCAATTATAAGTGGCTCTGTGATCTGCGATATCCTGTCCCTTAGCTCACCCCACAGGCCTCTTCTCCTTCCAACCGATGGCGCTGCATATACAACGATTAAGTGTGTCGTCTCTCCCTCTTTAACCACCTTCGCATGAATAAACTGATCCGAGGTTTTAGCAATGGATACTTCACCCACCCAAGTTCGCCACAGTAACCATAATCCTCCACTTTGCCCCAGCGCGTCTACCCGTATAGATTCTTCAAACCCCAAACCTTGACAAAGACGTCTTGCTGTCTCCCCTCCCGCATGGGTTTCAAACACCGCAAGAACATCCGTCTTATATCTCTTCAAAATATAACGTAACGATCTCCAAAAGTTGGGTTTATTCGCCCCCCGGCAATTCCACAACAAGCAATTCATCATTGAAATCATACAATCAGGTCGAATCCCCGGGGCGAACCATTATGCCTCGAGTGGGGTCCCCATTGTCCCTCCTCCATCCTGCTCTGCACTACACGCATCCACAACCTCAATCACAGTTCCTAAGTCTGTCTGCTGTCCCGTCGACCCCTGATCAACACTCTCGGATACAGCTATCCCCGCGAAGGACCCTCCCTCACGCCCAGTGTTTCCTTTCTCCATACGTAACCTCTTACCCGATTCCGACCTTGACATATCCATCGTCCATGGCCCAAAGATTTGACCGCCAGAAGGCCTCTGGATATTAGCCCGTGATTTATGGGGACCTAATGGTTTCCGGGTCCCAGTCCCCCTAATTCTCGAATTCTCCAAAATAGCATGCTTTTTTGGTGGGCCAGCTTTGAACCTAACAATCTCCTCATTTCCCGTGCCTGATACCTGCCCAACAAGACTTTGGCCAGATACGTTCTCCTTGTTGCCCTCCAGATAAGCTTTTTCCTTCATCTCATCCTCAATTATCGGGGAGGTGTACAGATTACCGTAAGTATTACGTAGCTCTAAACCCGTATTCTTCTCCCCATTGTCTACTCCCCGTCGAACAGAATCTGGGGTACCCTTCGCCGGCCCTGTGATGCCTCGTCTAGCCGCTCCCAGATTGACTTGTTCCTTCCCAGGACGGCCGACCACCGTGAACCCATCTCCATGTGGTACTGCACCCGTCGGGGGAGGGATCACATTCTCCGTCGGCGTCACCGCAATTGCCCTGGCGCGTATTGTCACCTCCCGTGGACATCTCTGGACCGCATGCCCGTAAACACCACACCGCGGACAAATATTCGGAAGCCCCTCATAGGATACATAATATCTGTTCCCATTAATCAACACCGAGCTCTTCAGCGGCTTTTGTAGGTTTACTTCCACACAGATTCTTGCGAACCTTGCACGCTCAATATTTAACGTTGCTTCATCCACACGAACTGGTTTCCCAAGCACTTTGGCTATCCCCATTAGGATTGAGTGATGGTAGAAGTTCACTGGGAGATTCGCCACCCTCGCCCAGACTGGTGTTGTCAGGATATCGTCGGTTGACGGAATAAATCCCGGCGTCCACCCTTGCACCATAAGGTGACTCCCAAAGGCTCGCCACGGTCCCCCCGATAGCGCAGACAGATATTCCTCTTCCTCATCAAACCTCACCAAGAAGAATTGTCTGGGTAGATCCACAACGTATAGCCCTCCTCTAGGTTTCCAAAGTTCTCGGAGTTTTCTCGTTATCGCAACCAACGACACTGTTCGACCGAGGACCTTAACGTAAAGGCGGTTCTTCCATAGCCCATTCATTGCATCTAGTATCTCTTCCCCTATAGTTATCTCCGGCTCACCGTCCTCCCCGTTCGGAAAGCTTAAACTCAAACCAGCTTTCACAAAAGTATCATCAATGGCATTCTCCGGCCGCCACCGTCCCCCACCGCTACCTCCAGCAACCTTGCTCGCCCACGTAGCTTTTCCGTCTGGTGGATCTCCAGGAGGTCGGTCCTTGTTACTTGTCTCCGTCATAACCACGTCCTGCGCCGTCACTGTTTGAAGCCCCAAATCGCCTCCTGCACTCCCTTCTCCCATGCTTTTTATGTAGTAAAAAAGCTCTCGTTTCCCAGTTTAAGTTGTTGCTTGTATTAAATAGTCAAAAGGAATTTTCCGACAAGTAAGGTGTACGTCAGCCTTAAAAAACTAATCGCCAAGAAATTAAAGTTGATTTTCACACTATACTACTAATAATACTTGTTAAAAAATAATAATATATCTTCTAAGTTAATTAAGCCCAAAGTCAACAAATAATCAGAATTGAGTTGGCAAAACGTAAATCTCTTGAATGGAAATTTGTACATACGGTGAAGGGAAACGTATATTACATTTTTTTTTTTATGTTCACAAAAGTTTCAAGCATCTAAGACACTTGCATTATCAGAATCAAATCTCTATTTAGCTTATCAAATCTTAATTTTTAAATAATTTAAATTCAACAGTTGTAGAGACTAATATCATTTTATTCTTCTCGATGTTTCATTTTTATTAATGAGTCCTATAACTTTTAAATAGTTTATTGTTCTCTGTAAGATCATAACTATTAAAATTTGAATGCCTTTACTTTTTTGTCGAGTGGCATAAAGTGTAACAAAATAATACCATAATAGAAAAACAAGAGACGGGTAAAAAGAGAGCAATGTGCTCGGGATTCCTTTGGAAAAACTCAACCACTTCGGCTTCGGGTGCTTGTGTTGCGTGGGCGGATCTTTGTCGACCCAAGGCTGAAAGAGGTGTTGGTCTCCGACGATTAGAAGATATGTAAACAGTTTTTCGCTTAAAATTGGTTTGGAGATTGATCACGAGAGCAGATTCTCTATGGGTTGAATGGGTTAAGTGTAATATCTTCCGCGGAAACAATTATTGGTGCATTGATGAATCGCCTCGTTTTTCATGGTTAATTAATCAGATGCTCAAAATCAAGCCACTGGTAGCTACTTTCCTTCGGTGTGATATCCGCAATGGAAGGTCTGCGTCTTTTTGGCACACTGCTTGGACGCCGATGGGGGCTCTAATTGACTGGTCGCAAAATATGGGCCCGAGACAGCTCGGAGTTCCTATCCGGGCAACTGTTGCGAATGCCTACAACAATGGAAACTGGATTCTAAGGCCGGCTAGATCGCCACAAGCGGAGCAGTTCATGATGTATATCACGACGATCCAAGAACCGGACGATAGCCTTGGACCTGATGTTTATTTGTGGAAGCATGCCGATGATGATTTCAAGACAGTCTTCAGCTCTCGAAAAACCTGGGAACTCCTACGTGCTCATTCTCCTTCTGTCCATTGGAACTGCTCAACCACTTCGGCTTCGGGTGCTTGTGTTGCGTGGGCGGATCTTTGTCGACCCAAGGCTGAAGGAGGTGTTGGTCTCCGACGATTAGAAGATATGTAAACAGTTTTTCGCTTAAAATTGGTTTGGAGATTGATCACGAGAGCAGATTCTCTATGGGTTGAATGGGTTAAGTGTAATATCTTCCGCGGAAACAATTATTGGTGCATTGATGAATCGCCTCGTTTTTCATGGTTAATTAATCAGATGCTCAAAATCAAGCCACTGGTAGCTACTTTCCTTCGGTGTGATATCCGCAATGGAAGGTCTGCGTCTTTTTGGCACACTGCTTGGACGCCGATGGGGGCTCTAATTGACTGGTCGCAAAATATGGGCCCGAGACAGCTCGGAGTTCCTATCCGGGCAACTGTTGCGGATGCCTACAACAATGGAAACTGGATTCTAAGGCCGGCTAGATCGCCACAAGCGGAGCAGTTCATGATGTATATCACGACGATCCAAGAACCGGACGATAGCCTTGGACCTGATGTTTATTTGTGGAAGCATGCCGATGATGATTTCAAGACGGTCTTCAGCTCTCGAAAAACCTGGGAACTCCTACGTGCTCATTCTCCTTCTGTCCATTGGAACTGCTCGGTGTGGTTCAAGGAGTCTATCCCGAGACATGGATTTATTCACTGGATGGCCATCCTTCATAGACTCCTGACAAGAGATCGGTTGCTATCTTGGGGAGTAAACGTTTCTCCTATTTGTACTCTCTGTCATGTTGAACAAGAATCACATGACCACTTATTTTTTGCTTATATGTTCTCACAGGAGGTTTGGAGCTTCTTTGCGAACAGAGTTGCGGCGGGAGCTCTGTCAAATCATCACCAAGTGGTCAATTGGATCCTTGCTCGCTCGTCGACCCTAACGAACCCGCAGCGTGTCATTCTTAAGCTGCTAAATCAAGCAATCATCTACTCTCTGTGGCGTGAGAGAAACTTGCGGATCTTCTCGGCTAAATCACAACAACCCACGGACGCAGGCCCGGCCCGGAAGATTACAGGGCCCAAAGCAAAATCAATAAAAAGGGCCGAAAACGAAGGGTGAAGGAGTCGAACCTAGGTACTTGGACACAACTATAAGCGATTTTACCACTGGACTACAATGATCCTTGAGATAATTTTGGCCGAAAATTGAATAATTATAAGAGGGCCACATGCAGGAGCTTGCCCAGCCTTGCCTCAGGGCCGGCACTGCACGGACGTCAAGAAACTGATCGACAAGCTGATTCGCTCTAGGCTAATTTCGATTCCGAGGAAACCTCTTGATACAACCCCCTCCCTGCTCGAGCATTATTTTAGTTTTGTCACTCATGTTGAGTAATCTCTTTAGTCTGATGACCTTGGTCATTTTGCTTCTTCCCAGATGGTTCTCCTATGTGGTTTCACTCTGTTGAGTGCTCTTTTGTTTTCTTCTTTTGTACAGTTTGGTTTCTTGAGTAATGACATTTACCCTTGTATCAAAAAAAAAAGAGAGAGTAATGACTGAAAATACTCTTTTTTGTTTGAATCATAACACACGATATTGGCTTTCTTTTTTAGGCAGAGGTTTACACATTGATTGCCTTATAGCTGTCTATTTTACTGCCTAGGGATTGTACGATGTTGAATACTCTTTTTTGTAGCTGTTATTCTTGGCATTTTGCACAGCAAGACACATCTGTATGTCGGGGGAGAGAGAGAGAGAGCTGTTTTGTAGATTGTACTTGAGTGAACTTTTGTTGAGTATTAGACTTGTTGGATTGGAGATGTGTTATCAGCCCGCCCATACATGTTTAATATTTCATAAATAGAAAAATGGATTATACCAAATATTGTAAAATATTATAAGTCTGTATCTCTATAGTATTAATCTAAAGTAAGAAATTAACCTTTAAATCAGTAAAATATTACATGATATGTCATTAGAGTAAAAAACAAAATAAAAATATTCATTAAAGATAAAAATGGAAAAACATGTAATTTTCATTAAGGGTAAAATTGGATATATATATATATATATATATATAAAATTAATTGAAAATTAAATATTTTCTCACATGATAATATTTAAAAAATAAATTTTAAATATAATTTTATTTTAAAAACTAATTTTAAAAGAATTTAAAAATCCAATTATTTTAATATTTTGATTTATCCTACTGTAATTCAAATATAATTTTAAGTATATGATAATTATCTTCTACATAATTTTATCTTATCATATATATTAATATTTGTTACTTACACTTCAATCGAAATATAATTTAGTATATCCTAAATTATACGTATTTATTCTTTTGTCAACACATATCTATCTCTATAGTATTAATTCAGAGTCACTGTAAAAATGTAACTTTTAAATCAGTAAAATATTACATGATATGTCATTGGAACAAATAACAAATTAAAATTTTTTATTAAGGGTAAAACTGGAAATACGTGTAATTTTCATTAATGATAAAATTGGAAATATATGTAATCAAACAATTAGGTTATAAGAATTTAAATATTGAGATTTAAATGATAAAAATATAGTTATATGTTTAATTTCATTTTTTAAAAATATTCTACTTAGAAAAATATTAAAAACTATTTATAAATATATTTTTATTTAGAAACGAAATTAAAGTAATTATAAAAATCAAATATGTTAACATATTTGATTTATCATTTACAACAGGATCTTAATTTATCTCTCTTTTNATTCAATTTATATTTTTTCCAATATATAGTATAATTACTATAATTTAAATATAAAAAGAGTTGGATCCGCGTTTTCAACGCGGATAATTTTCATTTTGAAAATAATTATAGTTAGCACTTTAAATATATATATATATATATAAGCATATGATAGTTATGTTCTACATAATTTTTTTTCTCATATAGATTAATTACAATAATTTAAATATAAGTGTCAGTATTGGATTTTTAGGTACATATATAAATCTAATAAATATGATAGTAAACCAAATTATATTAATATTGGATTTATGTTTTTAGCATAAATATGTTTTTAAACATTTTTATCAAAAAATCATTTAAAATTTATCTTCAATAAAATGGTCAGACGGGTTAATCAAATGGGTAAAATCATGATCCATAAAACAAAAAATTATATAATTAAATAAATTTACCGATTTAGTATTATTTATTAATCACACATATAATTTTAAAAATATAGTTTTCTATAAAATTATAATATCGTAACATTATAATTTAGAACCACATCATCCCGCATATAATGCGGGTTCAATTCTAGTTATGAAAATATAAGATATACACTTTTTATCCAATAATTATGTTATACATAGTTTTATATTTTTATATATATTTTACAACTCTACAATATTATTTTAGAATCACTTTTATCAATATAAACTAATATCATTAAAAATTATATTATATACCATTCGGGTAAAATTGAAATAAATATAATTTAAATTGAGAATTAGAGATTTTATCAAAATAAATCTAATTAAATTAAAATAGATATAAACACAAAATGGTTATATAAAACTTTCTTTAAATAAATCTAAAAACAATTACAATAACATTTTAATATTTCAAAAAGTATATAAATTCAAATAAATTTCGAAAATTTCCTAAAAGGAAGTATAATAAAATTTAAATAAATATAAACTAGAATTTATTATACATTTTTCAAGATATATATAATTCAAGATTTTCTATTAACATATAAATCAAATAAATATGAAAGTAAATCAAATTATATTAATATTTGTTTTATATATTTTTTAGCTAGAAGAAACATGTTTTTAACAAATTTTATCAGAATGTTTAAAAAAAAATTATCTTCAATACACTGGTCAAACGGGATAATGAACTGGTAAAATCATGATCTAAATTCAATATATAACTAATAGTATTATTGTATTCAAAATAAAATGTTATAAAAAATTTAAAAAAATTTTAAAAAAATTAATTAACTTAATTTACAAAAAACTATTTATTATTATTTATTAATTAAATATTTAATTTTTAAAATATATATTTTTATAAAATTAAAATATTGTAACATTATAATTTATAAACACATCATCCCACATATATTTCCTAGAATTCTAGTAACATGATATGTTATAGACTTCCGTAACATTCTTTCGACTAAAAAGAAAAAATTTCAATTATTACAGGAGCTTTTTAAAGTGCGACATGAGGTTATGCTGATATTCTTATTACGATCATTATTACGAACAGTCTGAAGACGAACTCAGATTGAAGAAGAAAGAAGATATGAATTGAATCGATGGGAAAAGTTTACAACGTTCTGTCTTTGTTTATACTAACTAACCTTTAACTAACCTGACAACTAACAGCTATAGTATAACTAACCTAAGTACAGAGTTAAATATTAAACCAACTAACAGAAATTAAACCGTATGTAACCAACCGGTCCAATGCATAATCTTAATACATCCCCGCAAGTCTTTTAATCCGAGAGCTCTTGAGCTTGGAAAAGACTTGAGATCGACATCTTCCGAAGTAAATGATGAAAAGGACCAGGCTTTAATGGTTTTGTAAAGACATCAGCAATCTGATTTGCAGTTGGAACGTGAATTGTCTTCAAAAAACCGGACTTCAAGTGATCTCTAATGATGTGACAATCCACTTCCACGTGTTTTGTCCGTTCATGGAAAACAGGATTGGTGGCTAAGTGAATTGCTGATTGTGAGTCACAAAACAACTTAGCCGGAGCAACCACTGGTATCTTCAAGAAGGTGAGGATTTGTTGCAGCCAAACGAGCTCACACGACGCCAAGGCTAGACTTCTATATTCCGCTTCTGCACTGCTACGACTCACTTGCTGCTGCTTTTTGGATTTCCAAGATATCAATGAGTCGCCAAGAAACACACATTGACCCGAGACTGAGCGACGTGTATCCTTACAAGCTGCCCAATCTGCATCTGCAAATCCATTTAAGCAAACATTAGATTTAGATGAATAGAACAAACCTTGTCCTGGATTAGCTTTTAAATATCGTAGCACTCTGTGAGCTGCAGTCATGTGAACATCCGTCGGAGCTGAAAGAAATTGGCTTAAGGTATGTACAGCATATGTTATATCAGGCCTCGTGATAGTGAGATACAACAGCTGTCCCACCAATGCTCGATAAGATAATGGTTCTGTAAGCAAAGTCCCTTGGTCTTTTGTAAGATGAGCAGAAGGATCCATGGGAACCGAAGCCGGCTTACAACCCAAGAGACTTGCATTTGAAAGTAGAGACAAGGCATATTTCCTCTGACATACTGAGATTCCCATAGAGGATCGAGCAACTTCAAGTCCCAGAAAAAATCTAACTGGTCCAAGATCCTTGACCTGAAAATCTGTACTCAAAAGAGACTTAATATGTTGAACTTCAGAATCAGAATTTGAAGCAATCATGATGTCATCAACATATATTAAGATAGCAGTAAAGGAAGAAGGTAAGATTTTAGCAAAAAGCGTGTTATCAGAAGCACACTGCTCATAACCATCTTTGAGTAGAACCGAAGATAAACGATGATACCATTGGCGTGATGCTTGTTTAAGACCATACAGGCTTTTCTTCAACTTACAGACAGGGTGAGATGGTAGAGTTGTGCCTGGTGGTGGTGTGTAACCTTGAGGTAATCGCATATAGATTTCTTCATCAAGATCAGCATTCAGGAAGGCATTGGCAATGTCTAGTTGCGTCAGTGACCAGCTATGGATTGCCGCCAGTCCAAGAAGAAGTTTGACAGTGCTCAATTTAGCAACAGGAGAAAAAGTATCTATGTAATCGATCCCTTCTTGTTGTGTGTACCCTTTAGCCACCAAGCGAGCCTTATACCTCTCAATTGTACCATCTGCATTATACTTAATCGTATAAACCCATTTACATCCAATGGCATGTTTACCTTGAGGAAGACTTTCAATCTCCCATGTGTCATTGTTCTCAAGAGCCTGAAGTTCCTCTGTTGAAGCTTTCCTCCACTTATCAGATTTCATTGCCTGCTGAAAAGTACATGGTTCTGTATCTAATGTATAGGCACAAACATAGGACTGAAATAACGGAGTTAGCTTATCATAAGAAAGAACATTAGAAAGAGGATAAGGAGTGGTATGTGACCGATTTGGAGAAGCATCAAATGGAACCAATGCACAGTGGTAATCTGTTAGATATTTTGGAGCTTTGGATTGGCGTTTGGGTCTATTATTGAGAAGAGAGGGGATACCATGTCCAGCTGAAGAACGTGATATAGTATCTGTGGATGAGGAAGCAGCGCCATCAGTCAGAGGGACCTGAGCATCTAGGGGATGCAACTGTTGGTCTGGAACAGGCTCCATAAAGGAGGTGTCCAGCGAGTCATGGGAAGAGGTAGCTGCATCTTCGAGCGGACTTAGAGACGATGTTGAACAATCATTCAGATGCACATTGTCTGATACATGTGAAGGTATTGGCAAAGGCAGAATAGTAGGAGGAAACAGGGTTTCAAAGATGTCATCCGCAGTGCCAATCGTTGCAAAGGGAAAGATACTTTCATGGAATACAACATTTCTTGTCACCAGAGTTGAATGAGATTCGAGATCAAGAACTTTGTAACCTTTGTACCCCGAGGGGTAACCTAAGAAGACGCATGGCTTAGCCCTGGGAGAAAACTTGTCTCTATCTTTTATATATGTTGAAGCAAAGCAAAGGCAGCCAAAGTTGCGGAGGAATTCGTATTGAGGCACCTTCCCTGTAAGCTTCTCAAAGGGACACTTGTTATCAAGTAAAGGAGATGGCAGACGATTAATTAAGAAAACTGATGTAAGAACACAATCTTACCAGTAAGCTAAAGGCAAACGAGATTGAAAGAGTAAAGAACGAGCGACATTAAGTAAGTGCTGGTGTTTACGCTCAACAACAGAGTTTTGTTGAGGAGTGTAAGCACAGCTGAAGTAATGCATCATGCCGTTGTTCTTTACTAGATCAGAGAAAGCCAATTCTGGAGCATTGTCAGTCCTAATAGCCTTAACTTTGCAACTATACTGAGTCAAAACATATTGCAGGAAGGCGGGAAAGATATGAGTAACATCACTCTTGTATTTCATCATATAAACACAAGTAACTCGAGAACAATCATCAACAATTGTAAGAAAGTATTTAAAACCATCAACAGATTCGATATGAAAAGGACCCCAAGTGTCTAAATGAAGTAAATCAAATGGATGCAAAGACATATTGTTCAAAGACTCATAAGGTAAACGCTTCTGCTTAGCTAAAGGACAAACAGAGCAAGGAGGATCATTATTCAGTAAAGACGACTTTAAACTTGGTAAAACAGACACAAGCTTCTGTAACTTTGCAAGAGAGGGATGGCCTAAACGATCGTGCCACAATTTGCCATCAGAAAGAACAGAACCACAGAAGGAACTTTCAGGATTTGAGGAAGACGAGGGGTTATATCTGTCGAGAATGTAGAGATTTTGAAGAAATCTACCCCTCCCAATCATCAAGCCCCGAGAAAGGTCATGTATCACACAACCATAAGAAACAAAATTAGCAGCACAATTAGAATATGTTACCAAACTGCTGACACTTATAAGATTGAAGCAGAAATCTGGAACATAAAGAACATTATGTAAGACCAAATCTTCTGTCAAAGGAACTGTGCCGGAGTGGCTTATGGGAACTCTTGTTCCATTCGGGAGAGAAACCGTAACACCTGAAACCTGAATGACTTTGCTAAACAATTGCAGGTTAGAACAAACATGGCTAGACGCTCCACTATCAATGATCCAATCATCTTTTGATAACATATCTTGTAATGAAGAAAAAACATGATTCTGTGAAGAAAGATTGGCAGTATCATTTAAAATTGAAGTAGATATGATACCAGAAGTGGAAGTTGTCGCCATGACACCATGGTCTGTAATTGTTGCAGACGATGCTGGTGTTGCAGTCTGATGACTATATTGGTTAACAGGTATGTTCAGTTGGTGTTGATTATTGTACTGAGAAACAAGGCCTGTATCTGCTGTTGTGTAATGTTTTGAGTACCAACTGTTGAAGATTGGCCCATAGTCTGAGAAGAGAATTGTTGTTGTGGCATAGCAGAAGGAAAATTATATGGAGAGAAAGCATTTTGCGCACAGACATTAGCCACAGCATTTGATTTCTGAAAGTTAGGCTGAGATGCAGGAGGATTGTTTGGAACGAACTACTGTTGCTGAGAATTCATCTGAGGAACCATGCCATATTGATTCTTGTGTTGACCTTTGAACTTGTAACCCGGTGGAAAACCATGAACTTTGAAGCATTTTTGAACTGTGTGTCCAATCTTCCCGCAGTGAGAGCAAATAGGCTTGTTGAGATTCCTATTAGTATTGTAAGCAGCAATATATCCATCAGATTGAACTGTTTGATCAAGAGAACTCTTATCAGAGACCTGAAAAACCATATTATCAATCTTAGTCACTGGTTTGATCAGTTTCTGCCTCTCATCTTGAGCTACTATGTCGAATGCTTCTTCCATGGTTGGCATTGGCTTCAACATCAATATGTCGCCTCGTTTGATCAAATGCTTCACTCAGCCCCATCAAGAATTTAGTAACCTTGCTTCGCTGCTGCAATTTCTCCCAAAGATTGGCAGCATTGCATTCACACTTACCACAAGTGCAAACAGGCAACTCGACGTAGTTCTTGTGTTCTTCCCACAACGTGACGAGCTCTGTATAATAGGTGGAAACATCAAGTGATCCCTGCTCGAGCTTGCTGAGACGTTGTTCTATGTCGTAGATTCTTGGAGCATCATCCTGTTTAAAGCGCGATAACAAGTTCTGCCAAATACCTTCTGCAGTCGAGATAAAGAGCAAACTTTGTCCAATCTTCTTAGAGACGGAATTCATGATCCAGGTTGCTACGATATCATTGCATCGAGACCACGCCCCATAGTCTCTGTGATCCATCGGAGGTCTAGGAATTGTACCATCTACAAAGCCGAGCTTATTCCAAACGTTTAGAGCCATTCGCATAGACCTCCTCCACGAATGAAAATCAGAAGAAGCAGCTAAACGATCGGAGACTAGAACAAGACTGGCGTGATCTCCATTGTGCAAGTAATAGGGATTATCATAAGAATCCGTAGTGGATCGAGTCAAATCTGGGAAAGATTGCGAACCAGATATCTGTGTATTTCCTCCTAACTCAGTCGTCTCAGCCATTAGAGAACGAAGCAAGATAATAGGAGACAAGAAAACGAAAAGAAAGAAATGCAGGAACAATCCGTGCAACAGCGTAATGAAAATTCGAAGCAATCAATGCTCGAATCCCGATCTGAAACTGGTAACGAAAAATAAAGCCAAGATCGACTCACATATCATAAGCAGAGAGAAAAGAGGAGTTCATCATCATACGGCGATCGAAAAAGAATAATGCGGAAGCTCTGATACCATATTACGAACAGTGCCAGAGGTTGAAGACGAACTCAGAGTGAAGAAGAAAGAAGATATGAATTGAATCGATGGGAAAAGTTTACAACGTTCTGTCTTTGTTTATACTAACTAACCTTTAACTAACCTGACAACTAACAGCTATAGTATAACTAACCTAAGTACAGAGTTAAATATTAAACCAACTAACAGAAATTAAACCGTATGTAACCAACCGGTCCAATGCATAATCTTAATAATCATTGGCATCGAATCTAATCATCATTCCAATTGTTAAGCAGATGAAAAACTGTACTAAGCCATATAATATAATGTTTTATAACGAGATTAATATTGAAAAAAATAGCTTTTATTGGTAACAAAAAAAATATCTATACCATTGTAATAGAACTTATTACTCACAAAACCGATATCATAAATACTATAAAAAAATAGGAGAATTTTGTTAAATAAACCCTAAAAAACTAAGAAATTTGAAAAATACATCTAATTTTAGTTAAATTTGAAAAATACCTATTTTATAGGTTAAAAATACAAAATTACCCTTAATACTCTTTAAAAGTAATAATATGCACACTTCATTTTATTAGTTTATGTTTTAGAAACGTAAATTATTTTTAAGTTAATAAAAATATAAATTTGAATTTCTAACTAACTACCATTTATTTGAATTAATTATGATGTTAGATATTTCCCTTGACTAATTCAAACTGAAAAAATAAAAGAAATTTATAAAATCATTTTCTAGCCATCATCTTTTTCATCGAGAAAACAAAAGAAACGAGGTATGATTTGATGATTTTTTAATTTGAAATCAACAATATTATTTCTAATATTTATTCATAAATTTGTTTTTCTGTTTTAGTGATTATATGTTATCAATATTGAGGAAACCACATTAGGAAACTAGATTACGTATATTCATTGTATATTTGATTCATTCCTGTGATTGAGTTGTACATTAATTTCTTCCATTTACCCTAGTTCTCATCGAGTCTGTATATAATCTATCCTGTAATCTTTTACAGCTTAATAACACAGATACATCTTCTACATGGTATCGGAGCTTTGATCCTAAAAACATATCAATTTCTTTTCTCTGTTTTCTTTCATCATGTTTGTCACTTCTGGCAATGGCTTCTCAACTGAAACTATCAATCCAAATGCAACAACCTTGCTCAACATCAACACTACAAACGTGTCTAAACTATCAGCAACAAACTACCTAATGTGGAGCTTGCAGGTGCGAGCACTCCTTGAAGGTCATGGCTTGGCAAAACATCTCGATGAAACAGTTGCACCACCACCGAAAACTATAACTACCAACGACGTTGTCTCTGAAAATCCAGAGTTTCTTCTCTGGATCCGTCAAGATCGATTGATCTATAGTGCCCTATTGGGAGCTATCTCACCGTCCATTCAGCCATTAGTCTCAAGGACAACCATGGCGGCGCAGATCTGGAGTACCATGGCGTCGACATATGCGAAGCCTAGCAGAGGCCATATTCGCAACCTGAAAACACAACTGAAGAACTGGACTAAAGGTAATCGAACTATTGATGATTATCTTCAGGGCATTACTACAAGACTCGATAATCTTGCAATTCTTGGCAAACCTATGGAGCATGAAGATCAGACTGAAATCATATTGGATGGCTTACCCGAAGAATATAAGTCTATAGTCGAGCAGATTGAAGGTCAGGACAGTCCTCCCACCATTGCTGAGGTTCATGAGCGGCTCCTTAATCAGGAGGCTAAACTGTTGGCGAACATGACCACTGTTCCAGCTGTCATTCCAGTCATTGCTAACGCGGTGCAACATCGCTACAGCTACAATGGGAAAAATCAGAACAACAATTGGAGTCGTCCTCCCAACAACAACAACAACAATAATCAGCCTCGTTACAACAACAGTTCCAGCAACAACTCTCAGCAACAAGGACAGGTCTCACAATCAAAGTATGTACCACGTCCATACCTGGGAAAGTGTCAGATCTGTTATCAACAGGGACACAGTGCAAAACGATGTCCCCAGTTTCAGTCACTGCAACCAGCACATGCTCAGCAGATGAATCAGTATCCGTCATGGCAGCCAAGAGCCAATTTTGCAGCACCTAATTCTCCAAATAGTTGGCTGCTTGACAGTGGTGCAAGCCACCATGTTACTTCTGATTTGATGAATCTATCGCTGCATCAGCCATACAATGGTGGAGATGATGTTGTCATAGCTCATGGCTCAGGTTTGCATATCTCACATATGGGTTCTGCCACTTTTCACACTCCTGCAAAAGATTTACAATTACAGCAAGTTTTATGTGTATCAGAGATAAGCAAAAATCTTGTATCGGTTCACAGCTTGTGTAACACTAATCGTGTCTCTGTGGAATTTTTCCCTTCATCCTTTCAGGTGAAGGATCTCAACACGGGGGACCTCTTACTCCAAGGCAGAACTGAAGAGGGTCTCTATGTGTGGCCGGTTGAATCACCTGTCAAGATCTTTGCAGCATCTCCGAAACCTGCAACCACAATCAGTTCATGGCATTCAAGATTAGGCCATCCATCTATTTCAGTTTTAAACAGTCTTATCTCTCAATTTTCTCTACCCATTTCAGAAAAATCCCAGAAATTCTTGTCTTGTTCAGACTGTTTGATCAATAAAAGTCATCGCCTACCTTTCGCAAATACCACTATCACATCTCATCGACCCCTGCAATATGTGTTCAGTGATGTCTGGTCATCTCCTATTGTGTCGAATGACAATTACAAGTACTATCTGGTGTTAATTGATCACTTTACAAGATATTCATGGTTGTTTCCGCTCAAACGAAAATCGGATGTCAAAGAAATTTTCATACGATTTCATGCCTTGGTTGAAAATCGGTTTCAAGTGAAGCTCGGAACATTATTCTCTGATAATGGAGGTGAGTTTCTCGGTTTAAGGGATTACCTATCCACACACGGAATAGCTCACTTGACGTCGCCTCCACACACACCAGAGCATAATGGTGTGTCAGCAAGGAAGCATCGACATATCGTCGAGACAGGTCTTGCGTTGATGTCGAAAGCATCGGTTCCAAAAACTTACTGGCCGGAGGCGTTTGCAGCTGTTGTGTATCTGATTAACCGACTTCCGACACCAATTCTCGAGATGACGTCACCATATCACAAGCTCTTTCAACAGCAACCAAATTATGACAAGTTGAGGATTTTTGGGTGCTTATGCTTCACATGGTTGCGTCCATACACGCGACACAAGCTTGAAAATAGATCACTTTCGTGTGTCTTCTTGGGCTACTCGCTGAGTCAAAGTGCGTATCACTGCCTTCATCTCCCTACAGGTCGCTTATATGTATCTCGTCATGTCCATTTTGTGGAAACGAGTTTTCCCTTTGCTGAGTCGCCGGAGAAAGCACCTGACAGTCAAGACAGTGGAGACGTGTATCGGACGATGGAATTGGTGAAGCTTCTTCCACCGTCGCGAGATTCGCCGCCCACACATCCCTCCTCGCCGGCTCCCCCGTGCTCTGATCTTCACCCGGCCATCGCTGATCTCTCGCCGGCGTCATCTCAGGTACATCTCTCACCCTTGATATCTCCTCTTCTCTCATCTCATTCTGGGCCTACTGCCCCACCCTTAATTGGGCCCCAAAATTTAACACCGTAAATGGCCCCTTCCACAGAGCCCACTGCTCTCCCACAAAATGGGCTGCAAACCTCAGCCCAACAACAAACAGCCCAATTACCGAACCCTTCTCCATCTCCCACGCGATCAACCTCCTCCTCTGTTCCCATATTTGTGTCCTCTGTCCAGAACCACCCATACACAACTCCCACACCATGCGAACCCGCTCTAAAAACAACATCACCAAACCCATTAAAAAATTAACCTTGACAGCTACTCTTTCTCCTCAGTCACATACAGAACCAACCACAGTGTCTCATGCTATACAAGATCCAAATTGGCGTAAAGCCATGTCCGAAGAATATGATGCACAAATGCGAAACGGAACATGGGAGCTTGTTCCGCTTGATCCCAATCAAAACGTTATTGGATCACGATGGTTGTTCACGCTCAAATATCTTGCCACTGGGGAACTTGAGCGACATAAAGCACGTCTTGTTGCTCGCGGATTCACTCAGACATATGGTGTTGATTACTTGGAAACCTTCAGCCCGGTTATCAAATCTACGACGATCAGGCTAGTCCTTCAGATAGCAGTCTCCAAAGGCTGGAACATCAAGCAACTAGATGTCAACAATGCATTCTTGCAGGGGGAACTCACTGAAGAGGTGTATATGGCTCAACCACAAGGCTTTGTTGATCAAGATCGTCCGCAGCATGTATGTAGGTTAATCAAAGCCATTTATGGCCTGAAACAGGCACCAAGAGCGTGGTACCTTGCGCTGAAGGAACATCTTCTATCAATTGGTTTCATCAACTCTCACTCTGGCACCTCGCTGTTCATCGCAAACACTGGTTCGGTGATCACGTATGTGCTCGTGTATGTTGATGATATCCTGGTCACAGGTGATGATCAATCTACCATACAACGTGTTCTTCTCTCTCTTGCAGAACATTTCTCTATCAAGGATCCAGTCGATTTGCATTATTTTTTGGGAATAGAAGCCATTCAGACAACTCAAGGTATTCATCTTATGCAGAGGAAATACGTTATTGATCTTCTGGCCAAAACTAACATGACTGATGCCAAAGCAGTTCCTACGCCACTCCCACCAACACAGAAACTCACTCTCAATGATGGTGATCCACTCCCTGATGCGTCACAGTATCGATCAGTTGTTGGGAGTCTCCAATATTTAGCGTTCACACGGCCGGATATTGCGTTTGCAGTGAGCAGATTATCTCAATTCATGCATCGCCCAACCACTACTCATTGGCAATGTGCCAAACGAGTCTTACGGTATCTTGCTGGTACACTTACTCATGGGATCTCCTTGACTGCTGCTTCTCCAATCAACTTACATGCCTTCTCCGATGCGGATTGGGCAGGAGATACAGATGATTATGTCTCAACAAATGGGTATATTGTTTATCTTGGCTCAACTCCTATTTCTTGGACGTCACGCAAGCAGCGAGGTGTGGCTCGTTCATCTACGGAGGCGGAGTATCGGGCTGTTGCAAATACAGCCATGGAGGTACGCTGGCTACTATCATTACTTACTGAACTTGGAGTCACGCTTCCATCGATTCCAGTCATTTATTGTGATAATATTGGTGCTACCTATCTGTGTGCGAATCCTGTTTTTCATTCTCGAATGAAACACATTGCTATAGACTATCACTTCATCGGGGATCAGATTCAAGCTGGCATTCTTCGTGTATCACATGTCTCTACCCATGACCAGCTTGCGGATGCGTTGACGAAACCCCTCAGTCAACGAAGTTTTCAAACAGCTTGTTCCAAGATTGGTGTGTCAGGACACGCCATCTTGAGGGGGCGTATTGAGGAAACCACATTAGGAAACTAGATTACGTATATTCATTGTATATTTGATTCATTCCTGTGATTGAGTTGTACATTAATTTCTTCCATTTACCCTAGTTCCCATCGAGTCTGTATATAATCTATCCTGTAACCTTTTACAACTTAATAACACAGATACATCTTCTACAATCAACATCATCAAGCAAAAACGTTGAAGAAAATCTAAAAACTATCACTTCACCATCACCATCCTACTGTAATTATTATATTTTGATCTATTAATTTTCTTTGGTTTATTAATTTAACTTTTTAATTTATCGTTTAATTTATTTTTTCCTAGATTTATTAATCTATTGACTTTCTAAACTACGTATATATATATTTTGTTTGTTCTATTTATTATTTTGTTGACTTTGTTAAATGTTGATTAATATTTTGTTTGGTGGATATTTTACAAAGTTAACTTTTACCAAAATTGACTTATTTTTTTATATTTTGTTGACTTATTTTATATTTTCATCAACTTATTATTATTTGTAGACTTAAATTAATTTTGGTAGATTTATTACATTGTTGGTTTTCTATACTGTCGATTATATTTTGTTTGGTAGATTTATTACTTTATTAACTTTTTAATTTATCGATAAATATTTTGTTTGGTTGATATTTTACAAAGTTGGCTTTTAGTAAAATTAAATTATTGTTTATATTATGTTGACATATCTTATATTTCCATCGACTTATTGTTAATTTGTTGATAGACTTAAATTATTTTTGGTTGATTTATCACATTGTTGATTTTCTATATTGACAAACAAAGGTAGATTTATTACCTTATTGATTTTTTAAACTATCAATAAATATTTTGTTTGGTTGATATTTTACAAAGTTGGATTTTAATAAAGTTAACTTATTTTTATATTATGTTAACATATTCTATATTTCAAACGAGAAGATATGTTGACATATTTTATAATATTTTGTTGTGTTTTTATTTTAGGTTTATTGATACGAGAGGGAGATTGTGATTTTCCTTTTTAATTTTATTTTTAATTAATTAATTTATGTCTTCTTTTTTTTTTGTCAACTGCTTTATATTAGTTAGAAAGATGTCCATTTTACAACAGAAGGTGAGCTAGCAGCTCTGGCCTCTTTAGCCATTCTATCTGCCAAAATATTGTTACTTCTAGGGATGGATATACAATAGGATAGTGGATCGTTGCGGAGGAGATCCATGATCTCCGTGATAATTGGCGCTATCGAATGGTGCATCCAATTTGCAGAGTCTCTGTAACCTTGCTCTTGAGCTTGGCTTAGAAGATGTATTAGTTGCCTTGAGTCCGAGCAGTAAACCACCTTAAATCCTAGGCGCATGACCTGCTGTATGGCCTCTTTGAGCGCACAAGCTTCTGCCCTCAATGGTGAATCGACTGGCTTTATGCATCCTTTTGCTATAAGTTTTGGCATGCTGCGGTTGCTCCTCAGGTTCCACGCATAGCCTCCCACTTCCTTCGCCGAGGTCCAAGATGCATCCACGCTGCATTGCAATCCCTCTAATTTGTTATGTTGAGCTAAATGGTAAGGTTGAGGGCTTGCACTTGTGTTTCTTGTTCTCCTTGGTATTTCCTACAAGCTCTTCTCCATTTCCTGCCAAATTAGAAGATCAGCATAAGATTTATTAATAATTTCAGGGATCATTCTTCTTTTATTTTGAAAGAGAAGTTGGTTCCTGGACTTCCAGATGTTCCATCCTATATAGGGGAAAAGAGATTTTCCCCTATCAGCAACATTAAATTTCCGGGAGAGATGATCTGCTAGCGTGACATCTGATCGCCGATTACTCAGTTTCTTGTCTGGAAGACTCAGTTCCCAAATCTCCTTAGCAACTCTGCACTCAAATAACATATGAGCAACTGTTTCCTCTGCTTCTCCACAGATGCAGCAGGTGGGATCAATTGGGATCTGTCTGCGAGCTAAGTTGGAGGCAACCAGAAGAGCGTTGTGGGTGGCTTTCCACCAAAAATGCTTGATCTTTGGTGGCACTTGGATTTTCCAAACCTTAGGATAGAGGCTTCGAAGTGTTGCTTGATCAGAGGTACTAGCTTTCCCAAGGTCATTACTTCCCTGGTCCCTGCATAGATGATAGCCGCTTCTAACAGAGTAAACCCATCCTTTGTAAATTTCCAGCTAAGGAAGTCACCATTGCCTCTGTTTATTGGCCTTATAGATTTGATGAACTCTATATCTTCGAGAAAAAACAGGGTCCTCAGCTTATCGTCGTCCCACCTCCCAGAATTTGCGCATATGA
Source organism: Biscutella laevigata subsp. laevigata (assembly GCA_900406315.1). Lineage (NCBI taxonomy): Eukaryota > Viridiplantae > Streptophyta > Magnoliopsida > Brassicales > Brassicaceae > Biscutella > Biscutella laevigata. The sequence goes on along the minus strand of OVAU01000020.1, from coordinate 6,814 downwards.
GATCACTTACCAATAACCCGTTATCCACATTCTGCATCAATTTCCTTGGAGGCCTGTACTCCTTATCTGGGATCCAGTTGTCGAACCAGACATGGATATTCTTCCCTTGCCCTATTCTCCATTCAACTCCTTTCCTTAGTATCTTACTGCTTTGTAGAATACTGCGCCACGCTTGACTGGGTCTGGTTCCAACAGAGGCTGCCAAAGGAGAGATTCTCGGGAAGTATTTTGCCTTAAACACCCTGGATACTAATGCATCCGGTCTTTTCATAAATCTCCACAACTGCTTTGCTAGAAGGGCTAAGTTGAATGCGCTCAGCTCTCTGAACCCCAAACCCCCTTCCTTCTTTGACCTCGTGAGCTCCTTCCAAGGTACCCAGGGGATCTTATTTCTGTCTCCTTGACTAGACCACAGATAGTGTCTGATTCCTTGCTCAATCCTTTTCAACAGTGTAAGGGGCATAAGGAAACAAGACATAACATAAGAGGGGATTGCTTGTATAACTGTTTTGATTAGAATCTCTTTACCCACATGAGACAAAAGCTTCGAATACCAACTGTCTAATTTGCTCTTAACTCGTTGCATAATATATGAGAAGCAACTTGTTTTGTTCCACAGTCCCAGATATCGGCTAAATCCACCAATATTCACAATACCCATTGCATCAACTATTGCTTTCTTAATATCTGTTAAGGTACCTTTACCAAAAGTGATAGAAGACTTTTGGAAATTGACCATCTGCCCTGAGATTCTTCCATAATCTTCTAAAACTTTTAACAGAACTTCACACTCCCTTAGATCTGCTCTACAAAACACCAAGGAGTCGTCTGCAAAGAGGATATGGGATATTTCCGGCCTTGATCTACTTGCTTTATACCCATGGAAGCAACCTTTCTCAACTTCCTTATGGATTAAAAAAGAGAGCCCCTCAGTACAGAGTAAGTATAGATAGGGTGAGATGGGATCACCTTGCCTAATTCCGCAGTTAGGTTGGATGTATCCCTCCGGCTCTCCATTTATGAGTATAGAGTAAGTAGCTGTCGTGATACAACCTCGAATCCATGTACACCAGATATCTGCAAAACCCAATTTTCTCATTATGAAGTCAATATAATCCCATCTGACCTTATGATGTCTAAGATGTTTTTTTGGCGACGACCTATGCATAAGATTTTTTAAAATGTTAATTTTTTTTTGACGAAAAATGTTTAATTTATAATAAAGGACTAAGATATCATTTACGAAAATCAGAAATAAGCTTTCACAATGTGTTTAGAGTTCTCAACATGCATGTGGAAGATCACCGGAATCTGCTATTTCCCTAAAAACCACATTTGGTAGCTCACACAACAATTTCTGCATTTTAATGCATTTGGAAGATGACCGAGTTAAACCTGAAAAAAAAATAAATCGGTGAATTGATATGCATGGTTTTTCATAGTTTTTAGGTTCTTTTATGTTCATATTTCTATCATTTTGCATGCATTAGAGTCCTTTAAGATTGCATTTTGTTAGTTTTTGCATCATAGGTGGTTGGAGAAGCATAAGAATCACTTGGAACACAAATGAACCAAAAAGACCAAGAAAATAGGCCAACATCGAGTAGACCACATCCTGACATCGAGCAGAAGCTGCACCATCTGGACAAAGGCCACATCGAGCATCAAACATTCTGACATCGAGCACTGACTGCTCGATGTTCCTAAAGTCCATATCTAGCAGATGAGCTGCTGACATCGACCATGTCCTGCTCGATGCTGGGCAACATAATCCATATCTCTAATTCCTAAATATATGGAGAAAATTTTAGTGATAGAGTAAACTTATTAGCATGTTCTAGGACTTGATGTAAAAACATGAATTGCTTTGGTAAAAACTTATTAGCATGTTATGCGAACATTATTAAACAACCATAAAATGAATAATAGAAAAATATTATCCCGAATAACTTTAGTAATCAAAATTAAATTTGACCAAAATCAAAAACAAAAATTAACCCCGCGCATCATGCAGTATTTTTCTAGTTTTCTATAAATTGTTCATCTTCACTTCAAAACTTTATTTTCACATGAATATATTTTAAAGTTTGGTTTGGTAGAACTAGTTATTCATTTTTTTTTTTTTTTGTTAACCGATTTTCAATTTAAAGCAAGAAAAGAAAAGAAATACAGAGTTTTACCTCAGTTTTCGTGGCCCAACAAATAGCCCAATAACACAATTAAGAAACCCATACATTAGAACCCACACACTTGAATATTAAAAAGCCCTAGAGGCCCAGTACGAAAGGAACGAAGATAATGGCTTTGGGAAAAGAAACCACTTTGCGTTGAGGAGGAGTAAATGATAGTGGAGACAGTTGGGAGATGAACGGACGCAATGAAGAGAGGATCAAGGAGTAAACCAGGCGTTCAAGATTGTCGAAGTTCTCGCCGGATTGGTTGCTCTGAATGATAAGGCCCTGTGGCGGATGAGTCTGTCGATTTTGAGGAAGACAGAGTCCGGAGAAGTCGAAAGACGGTTATGCAGACGAGAGTTCCGTTCAAGCCAGACCATGTAGATTGTCGCTTGCCAAGCTAGTAGAGGGAGAAGTTTGTTGTTCGCAGTACCTGTGATGGATCGGAGCTGAGAGTTTACTTGATCCCAAGATCTGAGAGGAAGGAGATGAAGCCTTGAGCAGACGGAACTCCAAACGAGGAAACTGAAGTTGCATGTGAAGAACAGATGATCGCGTGATTCAGCGGAGGAGTTGCAGAGGAGACATGTCGGATCTGTTTGGATCCCCCACGAAAGGAGCCTGTCTCTAGTAGGACATCGATCGCGCATGAAGAGCCAAGCCAAGAAGGAGTGTCGTGGGATTTTCCCAGAGAACCAGATCTGCAAACCCCAAGGTACTACAGATCCATGTGATCTTAAATTATCATACATCAGAGCAGTAGAATAGCTATTGCTCTCTTTTTTTATTTTATTTTTATTTTTTGTCAACGAGCTATTGCTCTCTTTCCCATTTAAGTTCCAGATGTGTGAATCCTCAGTCGAAGTCAATGTTAGCTTTGAAAGTTCAATCTGGACACTAACCTGTTTTTCAGTCCTTGCAGGTTGGAGATTCCACTCTCCACCTTCCCTTAGATCTGCAATTGAGGATTGTCTATGGATTCCCAGAGCACGAGGTCCATCCGATGCTAGATAGTTATTTATCGATCCCAAGCTGCTCCAAGTCCAGAACCGAGTAAGTCGACCATAGCCTAGTTTCCTTATGATCGATGGATAGATGAGATCCCTGTTCTTTATGAGTCTATTCGCAAACCACGATAGCTTCTGTTTAGTGTTGATACACCAAAAAGAGCTAACATCTCCATCTAATATCTGTTTGATGAACCAGGAGGACCATATCGAGGATGGCTTAAAGAAAAGCATCCAGATGAAACGCAAGGAGCACGCTTTGTTCCAGACGGATAGTTGCTTCAGTCCCAGTCCTCCTTCCTTCTTCGGTAAGGTGATGGACTCCCAAGAAACCCTAGCTGAGTAATTACCTTCCAGCGAACCCTTCCAAAGGAAGGCAGCACAAATTGACAAAACCTTTTTGATGCAGGCTGAAGGGAGGACAAAAGAACTGCACCAAAAATTCATGATACCAGAGATCACAGAGCTAATAAGCTGAAACCGCCCTGACAATGACTTCGCAGACCAAGCATTTACTCGCCCCTTACCTCTTTCAATAAGGGGCGCACAGCTAGACATAGAGAGCTTCTTTGAGGAAAGAGGAACACCTAAGTACCGAACCGGGAGCGAAGCATGAGATAAACCAGTGACAGAGGAGATGTGGAGGATCTCTGAGGTAGACAATCCCGATGAATAGAAAGCAGTCTTAGATATACTGACACTTAGACCTGACTTTTCATTGAATTGATGCAGGACCCGGAGAATTGCCTGGACAGATTGTAGAGAGCCCTCTGAGAAGATGAGCAGGTCATCTGCGAAACATAGATGAGTCAGTTTAGTGGCCTGGCACTTTGGATGATACCGAAACTCTCCTCTTTCAGCCGCCAAATTCAGCATTAGGGATAGACAGTTCATAGCAATAACAAACAGGTAAGGAGATAAGGGATCTCCCTGCCTTACTCCTCTCTTTCCCTTGAAATTTCCATGAACCTGTCCATTAAAACCGACTGAGAAAGACGTTGTTGATATGCAGGCTTCAATCCAACGGATAAAGGTGTTTGGGACATCGAGACCTCTAAGGCAGTTGATAATAAATTCCCATGTGATAGTGTCGAAGGTTTTAGCTATGTCGACCTTCAAGGTAATACGTTTCGGACCTCTTTCGCCGTGGTACCCTTTCACAATTTCAGTAGCTAGGATTGTATTTTCAACTAGGAGGCGGTCCTGAACAAATGCAGTCTGATTAGGGAGGATAAGAGAAGGAAGCATAGGCTTTAAGCGTTTGACTAGTAGCTTTGAGATGGCCTTATAGGTTGTGTTACAGCAAGAGATAGGGCGGTAGTCGGATATATAAGTTGCACCAGGGAATTTAGGGACCAGCGTTAAGATTGTAGAGTTAGTAGACCTGGGGAGGAATCCTGAGGCGAAGAACCCCTTGATTGACTGAATAAACTCAGTTCCTAAAATAGCCCAAGCCTCTTTAAAGAATCCCGACGTTAGACCATCAGGGCCTGGAGCTTTATTAGGGTTTAATTTCCAAATTGTTTCTTTTATTTCAGTAGCAGATGGGAGAGCTATCATTGCTGCTTGGATGTCAGGCTTACACCGAGCAGTCGTAAGAGTGCGAATCCAAAGGGGGCTGACTGCTAGAGGAGGGAGATTAGTAGGTCCCAGCATCATGTTGAAGTAACTCACTGCATGATCGCACATAGCAAGGAGATCATCGATTATCAATCCAGAGTTAGTGGTGAAGGAACCGATGGAGTTGTAAGAGTTCCTGGAAGTTACAATACGATGAAAGTACGAGGTATTTTGATCTTCTTCCCGCAGCCAATTGACTCTTGATTTTTGTCTAAGGAAAGCTTCTTCCACTGATTGCAGGTGATGCAGACGATCACGCAGAAAGGACTCAGTGAGAAAGGAGGAGGAGGAAGGACTGGAAAGAGCATTCACCTGCGCATTGAGAAGTAACGAGTTAGTTATTCATTTCTTGATGAACTCAACTCATACAATATCAAGTTAATAATAATAAAAGTAAGTATGTATATATATATATATATATATATATATATACATATAACTCAATTAAGTGATTAGAAAACAAATTTTGATTTTAATATTGCACATAATAGTTTCAAGAACGTTTGAAAATCCTAGAAAATAACTAAAAGACTTCAAGACAAAGATAGTAATATACAAATTTAATTATTTTGGTTTTATTCTTCTTCTTTTTGTCTACTAATTCTTTTTTTTTAATTGTGTATTATTAGTGAATTAGGTACTTTGGAATTAACGCATGAGAGTAAAGGCTTTGAATGCAAACAATCTGCGAGTCGATCTTTTGTTTCCACGCTTCCTTCATAGTAAGTATTCTAGTCTGGCTAGTTTAGGATTATATTGTTAGCAATGTACAAAGGTTTCTTTAATATCTTCACCATTTAACCAAAAAATAAAAAACATCCCAATGTACAGGGGTTTCTAGTTTATGAGTAATGTACAGAGGTTTCTAGTTTAAGAATAATGTACAGAGGTTTTTAGGGTGGTTCCTTGCTGATATTGGGGTTCCGTGATGGAGACAACACATAGTTTTTGACTTTTTTGATTGGTAGAACCGAGATGTAAAAACTCCAGAGAGGAAAGAAGAGGTTAGGAGGAGGAGAGTTTTTTTGAAAAGGGATTTCCATTTCGGGAAAAGTTTGGGAGAGGATTAGGGAGTCGTGCCTGACAGAATTTTTAGCTATACATATTCGGGAAAAGGGTTTCTCTCGTCTTATTTTCTCCTCATTTGGGTAATTGTAAATTTCTCTCTGAAACAACTACATTGGATTCTTTTTTTGATTCATCACTTTTTTGTGATTTCTTTTCACGAATTTGTTTTCTCTTCTTTTGATCGATCGTTATTAGTAGGAAAACTGATTTTTTCCGAAGAACCTTATAGCTTTACGATGATTTCGAAATTGCTTTCGTTTTAAACATGTTCTTATAGGAAAGATTGGATTTCGTTTTGAGATCGTCTTAAGGCTGCTACTTTTCTATAGCTATAGGTAAACGAACAGGCTTAATTTGGAACCATTTTTGTATATCTGAAATATTTTTGCTCAGGTTTTGAATCCAATCTCCTCTATTCATGATTTTTTTTTCTCGGGTTTTGTAGATTCTCCTTTTTATTCAATCCGTGAATTTTTTTAGCTTTGTAAAGTTACATATAAGTTAAATTTCAATGCTATGTATTTAAAGTTGGCACTTTTTTTTGGTTGTGTCTTCTGCATTTTTTTTTTGTTGGTTTAAATGATTTTTTCTTTCTTGTAGGTGTTTCTGACAATGGATGAAGACTGTGGGGAGCTTCAGGTTCCCACTGGAATTCTAAAATCGATATTGGATAATGATGACCGCGTAAGTGCTTATCTTCTGGATTTGTTAGTGAGTAGATATAGTAAAATCTTAATGTTTTGATACTTTTTGNGTTAGGGCTCCCGAATCCGGATTCCATTTGTAAATCATGTGGCAGCAAAGATATTCGCAAAGAGAAGGAGATGTTTGAGAATCTTCGTCTGGAAACCGAATTAAGGTTGCAACAGAGGGAGAATTTTGAGAAAGAATGTAAAGAACTTGCAGAGAGGAAAGCTGAGATCGAAAACAAGCTAAAGCATATAA
>OVAU01000019.1:0-37902 GCA_900406315.1 Biscutella laevigata subsp. laevigata | reverse complement strand
TGTTATTTCAGCTCTAACCCCTTGACAATTTCACCCCTTGATAATTTCACCCAATCGTTATGATAATATGGAGATGTATAGAATAATACTGTAGTGAGAAGTCTTCTGAAGATTTATGTAACACTACTAAAGAACTCCTCAATAAGAGGGAAAATATAAGACTGATTATGGGTGATCTTAGCCAGAGTTAGAAATTGACTTTTTTCGGTGGATTTCGTTACTTGATGGCTTGTTTCTTTTGTGCTAACAACGAGTTTAGATGATAAAAGTGAGTGATTTCTTCTCTTTTCTCCTCCTTTCTTATTCTTCACATGTCCTTGATTTTTCTTGTTCTTGATCAGTTTAGTTAATGAAAAATGTTGACTTTCTCAAAGCAAAACTAAACAACAGTAGTTTCTCCAAGAATAAGATGGAGCCATGGAACAATTGAGATTCTTAGCTTTAAGCTAGAAGGATAGAACTTGGGATAATAGGCTAGTTGCTAAGGCCAAAGAACTTCCCAATATGAGAGAAAATTTGTCGTGAGCGACCTGTGTGTCAGCTGTACCAGGAGGAGCAGATGCAGCAGTGACTTAGACGACGACCGTCTCGGAAGGAGTAGGTGCGGCGATCGTCAGAGACAGGTACGAGACCGTCTTTGGAGGAAGCAGGGACCACCGGGGAACAGATCTCGAGGTCTTCCGATGGAGGGGTAGCAGTTCACCGGGCAGAGTGAGACGACGGTCGCTAGATAAGGGGTATCATGAGCCGTCGACCAGATCTGAACACTTGAGAGGAAGATCTTAGCATTTAGCTAGATAAAGGTCTTCAAAACTTTTGTTGAACTTGAGATAACTTCACAAAACGTGAGATGAATTATTATCTATGCTTCACTCAGTTACTGTTTTGAAATTGTTGTACAGAGGTTGAGATGGATGGTGTCTTGGTGAGTTGCAGGTTTTAGAATTAGGTTAGAAGGAGGCGGCGGGAGAAGAAAGGGGGAAGGGGGAGAAGAGAGAGGAGGGAGCGATTACATATTTTTTTTTTTGTCCTTTTGTTTAGATTCGCATTTATGGGCCATTTAGAATTAGAAATTTAGAACGATCAAAGAGGCATTTCCTCGAACAGTTGGTGAGCATCATTGAGCATTTGAGCTCCAATGAAAGGAAGCAAGGCGAACAATCTCTCTGCACTAGCGCAGAAATGCAAAGTTCGTTCCCTTTCCTCTACCTAATTCTTATACTTTCTGAAAGTTTTTCTGCTTTTTCTCTTTATCGTTTGAAATTCTCAGCTAATTTCTTCTTCCTGTGCAGACTATAATCGTTTCGAACTGGCAAGGTTACCTAAACACCATCAAACCTGAAGATAAAGCCAGGTAGTCTCTTGGTTCTCTCGGAGTTGTAGTCTTTTGTTTCTGATGTTTTCAGAGATGTGCTAGTATGACATGGGATTCTGCAAAATTGAATTTGACTCTAAAGTATTTTTGGCTGTTTTTCTCAGTATAATACATACTTCAAAGATCAAGTATGTGATGAGACGAGGAAAGCCTTATCTCTGGGTACCAGAAAGTGAACCACACAATGTTGTAAGCTTCCATTCTTCTTACTGTAACATATCTTAGTCACATAAACTTAACAAGCATGCTTCGTTTTCTGAGAATTTAACATATGTTTTATTTTGGCAGAACATAATGTTTGATGAACGTGGATCCTTTTCCATCTCACATCCCTATCCTGGTCCCCTTGCAGCTTTGTTCAAGATAATAGGAAAGGTTTGTGTGTCCATATTTTCTCTCCCTTCTCTGGATTGTATTCTTTTAACTTTTACATTACGTGTTCTTCAATCTGTATCACTTTCACTCAAACGGGTTTAACTTTCTTTGCAGCATCCAAACAGAGTTGCTTTTACTGGAGAGATTGTTCCTGTTAAGGAGCAAAGGGTAAGAACCATGGAGTTTCCAATTTGGACAAAAGTCATGGTTTTCCCTTCTTTATTGTTTCCATCATGTTTGTCTTCTTGATAACAGGTTGAGGCAGTACATAAATATGTCGAGGAAGTTATACAATCAGAGACGAGAGCGATTAGCGAATTACCGAATTCTGTTCGCAGTATCTTGAATTCGTCCAACCAGATGTATGCCTCCCGGTGCGAGAGTCTTAAATCATTGGCTGATGCTTCAAAAGAAAATTATGTTATTTATAAGTTCGTTCCAAGGTAAACAACACAAACTCCATCTCTGTTTATGCTTAACTAATCTGATATATCAGTTTTGAGCTTTTTGCTGAAGATATTAGGCTTTTAACAAAACATTGATCTCTCTGATATTGAATTCTTACTGACTTTCTTCGTGTAATTGTCTTTAGAACTAAAAGACGACAATGATGTAGTGCATAGTATTAAGATTTCAAAAGATGATGATTTTAGGTTTTCTTCTCAGCTCGTGTATGTTTATTGACCCGAATGGTGCTACGAAAGAATTAGACTTGAAGGTTTTGGAACTGTCAAAAGCAGACCCATTAGGTAATGAACTAAAGACGTTTGATTCAAACTCTTGATTAATTTCTGTAATTTGTTTCATCTTAAGCTTTTTTGCATTGTTACTCGTTCACAGGGGCTTGGTCTACAAAGCTTGTTGATGGAATCAATAAGAATGAATCGAGACGACGGGCGTTGATTCTTTTCTGTTTATACTATCTCGACGTAAACGCACGTGTAGGAAACCTTACATGATGAGTTTTGAGTTTTGATTTTTTTATTCCATGTAATTCATGCATCTCAAATTCTCTATGTTCACTTTGGCGATTAGGATGCTTATATGGTATCGGTGGATAAGAAAGGTTTCGAATTGTTGGGGAAGGTACCGAGTGAAGAAGAAGGTGGAGATGAGTATCAGTGGAGAGAGTTTAGGTTTGAGTTCGAAGAAGAGGTGAAAGACGTTGAAGCTTTTTGCCATCAACTTGTGGAAATGGAACAAGAGGTTGTCAACAAATTCACTAACCATACCGGTCTATGATTTCAATTACTTTTTCTTGAGAATCACGATCCAGACAAGAATGATGATGATTTTCTATTATTTAATTAGCATCGTTCCGATACGGTTTAGTTTCAATATTTTGAAGCTTTTGAGCATTACCAAGGTAATAACAACGAATAGTGCGGTGCATTATTCTCAAGGATCTTGATTCATGATATATCTTTGTATCGAGGAGTTCCCTCAAATGATTGAATCTCTCTTCAAACTTTTTGGTTAATCCTTTTCAGTTCCAGCTGAAACCATTCAAGTCCAACTGTTTGGGACGCTTTGTACAATAGTTGTCGACATGTGTGTTAAGATCTAAAGCTGTCCTTGAATCTACACCTTTTCGGCTTCGGCTTTCAAGCTTATGATTCTCACTTTTGTCTGTATACTCATCGTTGCCGTGTTGATGATCTCTGTGTCCTTGCATGCCTATTCCTATTGACAATCTAGCTGGACTTCTTTCTGAGTATGAGATTCTCTGTTCTGCGTCACTGACCATTGTTGAAAGATATGGATTCCCTCTTAGACCTTCTGTCCAGGTGAGCTCCATCCGTTGGAACAATGGTTCTCCCATATTCTCCTTCTGCTCAGATGTTGAATCACCAAGATACGTTCTTAGTCCTAGTCTGTTGTTCGGGTTTTTCTGAACTCCCTCACTTGACGTCAGACAACTTTCCAGGGAGCAATCAGCTGGGTAAGTTTGTTGCATCTGTTGAGGGCATAGATTTTGAAGTTGTTTTGGTTCTAGGAAACTAGAGTTTGGGTATTCTGCTGATACTTTAGATACTAATTCCGAGAGTTGTACTTTGGCTGCTTCGATTCCAGCTTCTCCGAGGTTCTGTCTTCCGAAAGTCTCTTGAGCTTTCTCCAAAACAGATTGCAGGTACTTCCCTTGAGCCTCTATCCTGAGCTGCAAATGTCGCTGTACCTGGCTCAGTTTAAATACGAAATCATAAACTGAATGCTTTTGTCTTCTTAGATACTTTTGTATATTGTTACTTGTACCTATCCAAAGACAAACTGACTGCTAATTCTAAGTGCTCCATGAATTGTAAGAAATTTTGACGTTTTTGATTGAAGTAAAGAGCAGTATGAGTATGATACCTCAAGTTGCTCATGAAGCCTTCTTTGGACCTCTATTTGCATTTGCAGTGCTTCATTTATCGGAGAGTTCCTGGGTGGAAACAGATTAGGTCTTTTGTTGATAAACTAGTAAGTTAGAAGCTATATAGACAAATAAGTCATTTATACTCACTTGTTTAGCTGTGGTCCAATGCTTAAACTCTCGCTTTGAATTTCGTCTGCGTCAGGTGTCTTTTCTTCTATCATTGTCATCATACCTGCACCAGTATCTTAGATTGCAATCTTTGTAGGATTAAAAAATTTGAAAATTTCTCGAATCTGTGAATAAAGTATACCTATTTTGTTTAAGCTGCTGTTAGCTTGTCCGTTGAGATTCTTGCTCAGCCTGTATTTCTGGTAGCCAATTTATGAAGTTAGTAAATGCTTATTCCAGTTTTTGTTTGTTGGTTTTGCGACAGAAGTTCAGCAAAACGACTGATGAACAAGTCATGCTAAGAAGAGTTTTATACCATGCAGAAAAAGTATATTTGTGTATTGATTTCTTACCTGAAGATGACTTTTGAGATGGTATAAGGTAAGGCCGGGAATGCCCATAACTTTCATGATTGTCTTAGGAGTAGCTTCTGCAATTAAAAAATAGAGAGAAAAAAGTTTACAATATTATTATATATTTTCAAAAGCCGGCTAGTGAAAAGATGATTAATATTCTTGCTATATGATATAACTCTCACTATCTGCTCCACCGAGTTGATTGATTGCTTCAATGAATCTCTCATGAAGATCTGGAGTCCATTTTAGACGAGGCTTTGCATCAGTTGAAAGAATGAGTCCAGAATCTCCTGGACTATTCCCTCCTCTAATGAATGGATGCCTTTCAGAAGGTATGTGCATTCTTGAAGAAGAGAGGATGTTCTTTCCTTGTTGCTGGCTTTGGTAATACATGAAGTCTATTCACGAAAAGTCAATATGTAAGTTTATCCCCACCTGGAAACTGCTTAAATAGTTAAATAATTTTCATTGAATATGTTTTCTTTTACCTGACGCCCTCTTAGTTCTTAAATCCAAACTGCTTTCTCTCAGAAGTTCCAAAGAGTGTAGACTACACCAATTTGGGAAGATGTTTTTTTTGCTGCTTGTTCTTACTTGTTCTTTATTTTGTTCTCAGGTTGGGTTGGCGTAACTTTGCTTTATATAGGAAGTTGAATGGAGGAAAAGGGGAAAAACTAGAGAACGATAATTAAGGTATGGAATATGAATAACTGGTCCAATCGATGCTTTGTTAGTTGTGTCCTTATCTTTTGAACTGTTATGTTTTTGTCTATAGATGATTAATTTTCTTTTTCATGTATTGATTCCTATGGACTACAACTTTTTCAACCCAAATTAGATACCAGAATTGATCCACAATTAATGCATCTTATGCTCATTCTGGCAGAGGGAAGTATCTCATTCCATAGTCACAGCTCTAAACCTCTATCTCTCTTTGGAATATTCTCAATGCTTTTCATTTGTCTGGATTGTTTTTGTTCCTTGTTCATTTTCGGTCTCTAGGTACATTGTTGTATGAGTCTAATGATTTTATCAAGACTCTTAGTCAGCTATTACTGCTGATAGATATTAAAAAAGGTTTACCTGGCTATGTTTTAAGAATGTAATTTTTGGTTGAATCAGTCAACCAAAGAAAGAAGCCTTTAACTGATAGTTTCTATGTTTCAACTGATAGTTTTGTTGTTGGATACATTGTTTTGCTTTAAGAGATGATAATAAAGGAATATTTGCATAATACCTCCTTTAACAAGTTTAGTACATATTCTTCTATAAACAGTATAAAATTACCGGAGGGTCCCATTTCTTAACATTCTTTGATTAGCACAAAAAACATTTGGCCCCCTCCATACCTCTGTTTTTATTATGTTTGTATCCTTTCCTGTCTGATCTAGTAACTATTATCTCTTTGGTCCATGTGTTTGTGTCTATATGTTCATTCATATATAGAATCTATTATTGGTTGGCTTCTTTCTCACTCTAAACTTCCCTGCAACTATTTCGATGGTTTCTTCAATTCTTGAGTTTTCAAATAGTTTCTGCGTGCATATTACCTTCAAGGCATCTCTCAACTTCGATAGAATAAGGTCATTGCCAAATGTTGGAGTTGTATAGGCTACTAATACTACTACTTCTTTATGTGTAACTGAGAATATATCCAGTTTTGAGTCCCACATTAGCATAATGAGTGTTTGATATGGTGTATTGTTCATAAAGAAAAAAAACAAATATTATGTTCCTTGAATGATATCTTTGCATTTATTTTATACGGAACCAAAACTTTTGTAGGTGATATCTCATGGTTGTGATTTCTCAATACACTTTATTCGGTTTTGGGGAAGAAAGAACCTATCATAACATTGAGCATAAAATACCAAAATAGTTCATCTCCATGTGGGTGAGAATATGCTTTCATGTTGTATGTTGAAAGTCTCAGAAAAACACTTGCTTGAATGAATCTTATCAAACTCACTTTTCTCATAAGATGATTCTTTCTTCCTCACCAAAGTTTATGTTTTTGTTGTTACAGTGCTTTTTAAGGTGTTATCGAGTGAATTTGTAGTCAGATCTTGATTAGTTAAGCTCTCTCTCTCTGTCTCTATCTCTGTTTATTTTCCTTTTACCCATTTGAAAAGCCAGTGTTGAGAGAGTGAGAGTGATAGAGACTAAATGTTCTATCTTGTACGTTCATTTGCCAGATTCTTGTTCTTGTTTACGACTAACTTTACTCATATTGATGCTTTGAAGTTCTTGCGTAGGGAGCATACTTCAACACGTGGCCTACAACATTCGCCGGAAAAAATACCCACGGAACTATATTCTCCTCCTCACAAAGATGGTGATGATTGATTCTACAGAATTAGAATATGAGAATCAATACCTCTCGAGAACAAAAATAATAATTTAAAAAAGGTAAGTCGCATTCTCAAGTCAAGAATCTTTGTTATTCATCTTAACCCGAAAATTAAAAAAAAACGAAAAAAGCGAAAGAGAAAAAACAATTCGAGGTTCTTTTTCTTTCCACTTATAGCTAGTCTTGTTTCATTACTTGTTAACATCACTGTCTAGAAGAAGATTAGTCTTAAATCGGCTTATCGTAAAAGTATATTTGATGATGATTTTGTATACGTGGCAGTAACTAACTCGCTTATTGTAAACGACAAAGTAGACTCAACCAGTGGTCCGAGGGCTAATTGTGTTGTTGAACAGAAGGAGAAATAAGACAAACAGTAAACAAAAAATAAGAAGAAGAAACCTCGTTGGAGCTTTTCGTGCCGGCAACAATGGCAGATTCAGGGAAGGAGTTTGGAATCAGATGTCCTCACTGTGCAGGCCCTCTTACGGAAAAGCTGGTATTTATAACCAATTGTCATAAATTCCTTACTTATCAAACTCCATTTGTTGAGTTTAGTGAGATTTTTTGTTAGATATTAGTTACCGATTGATTTGCAGGAAACCAATGAATGGACTGTAGAATCTTTTTGCAGAATCTTTTTGTACTTTTTGCAACTTTTGGTGCTAAATCCGACTCTTAATAGCCTTAACTCGCTGGTAATAACTAAGAACTTCCCGTTTGTGTTTATGTTTTGTTTGAATTCATTCCATTTTGCCTGCCTCTACTCAAACTTAGGTTTCTTCTTTGAATTGGAGAAATGGAAGGTGATGCTCGGTTTGTGTGGCTTATGTTGAAACAATCGAGAGATTCTTTTTGTGTGTAACATGTTTTATAAGGTCTAAATAGATTATTAACAGTTTCGAACTTGCTTGAAAAAACATTCAGAACCTCTCTTGGGCTTCTGCTTGTTGGGTTAATAGTAGTTTTTGTTGATTGTGACGCATAATTATGCCGATTGGACCGCAAATGAATAAAAGGACCAATGTGGTTGCATTTTCTTTTTGGTGTAAGTTCTCAACAAAAACCTACAGATTCCTTCTTCTCACATGTTTGTTTACATCTCTTCTTAATACATCTTAAAACAGAAGTGGGTTTGTATTGGTGATTGTATTTGATGTTTGGTTTGCAGGCTCCACCTGTGATAGTTGTTTCATCAGCTTGTGCTGGACTTGCAGGTTTAGGTCTTACTAAAATGGGAAATACTAATCCTTAGCTTAAAGTTATGTCTTTGGTTTAGTGTTTAATCTTTATGCTGAATTGGTCTACAGGTGGCTCTGTGCCGGCTTTAGCACAGCTTGCCTCCTCCTCGTACCACGCGGCTGTTCATTCATCTCAGGCACCGGAATGACAAGAGAAGAACAACAAAGTGCACAAATCTTCTACCATTTCTCCTTTGTAAATACATCTTTCTTCTCTGTGTATAAAACAAAATTTCCTCTGCACTTGTAAAATACCTTAAAAGTAAAATTGATCTTTAGGCGTTGAAATTGATCCTTAGGTAGCAACGACATTAGCTATTAAGTGTGAAAACCGTAAAGTAGTTTAGTGTAATAACTAAGTTCCTTCAGACATAAGACTTAGGGATCTGGAGTTTGTTTTCACAAGAAACCCATCTTTAATTACACTAAATTACTAACCAAATTGTGTCTTAAAGTAAATATATAATTACCCATATGAAATATTTCACATGCTTCGTGAGTTGTATTCTTCTTCCTCACAGCTTAATCAGATTCTATGGCTTCCAAAATATTTTCCAATTCATGATATGAACATAAAATTCTTTATATAAAAAGTAATTCTTTAATTAAAAAGAAATACACCAAATGAAGAAATTATGTGTGTACAAGTGTTTATATGTACAATTTAATCACAAATTATAAAGCTTTTCCCTAAGTTTAAACAATCTTCTGACTAAAGTTCAGTGCCTAAGGAAACCTAAAAATCTTTTGCATGTACATGTTGAATTAGTTACACTAAACAAGAAATCAATACCAATCCTCAAATCACAGTTTCACAATTAATCAATGACCTTTTTCACCAAATTAGTTAGTAGTAATCGTCCCAAAAGTCATCAAGATCATCATACGACGACTTGTTACCATCCATCATCATCATCATCATCATCGGATATGAAGATATCTCTGACGTCACCGTTACGTTCACATCTGAACTTAAACCAGTTTCTTGAGACACACTCACAACAGAATTCTCCAACTTTATCACACCCTTCTTGTTATTGTCCTTGTCCGAGCCATATCCAGATATGGTAGGGAGGAAAGTGTTGTCGATTGGTGCAGGCTTGATCATGAGGTCGAAGCTTGGGCCGGGTTGACCCAAGAAACCCGGATCTATGAGAGGAGGAAGAGATGAGAAGTCCAAGAGATGATCAATGTTGTCAAGAGAATCAATCCTTGAGACTTGACTTGTAGTAGTAACATTAGTAGTTGTGTTCTTGTGATAAACCCTACACACCACCCATTCATCCTATAATAACCACAACAACATAACATCAGAAATCGACATATATATATTGTGTTACCACCAAGATTCGAATCAAACATATTACATATGCATGAATTGTTTTTTAATAAGTAGTTCGTGTTAGTGCGATTACATTGTTACCACCCAGATTTAAATCCCACCTATTGTATATGTATGAACTGTTGACAAAAATATGGTTTGTGGTAGTACGATACCTTTGCGGATTTGGGGAGATTGTGATAGGAATATTTGCCATCGAGACGATATTCATGCATAACCCAATTAGTCTTTTCACCTTTTGGAGCTCTTCCTCTATAGAACACAAGTGTTTTCTTCATCCCAACAAGACAACCTTTACCTCTAAAGATCTCCTTGTCTTTCCCGGTCGCTTTCCAATAACCGGACGTAGTCGCACGGTTTGTTCTCATTCCGGTTGGATACTTCCGATCTCTCTGACAAAAGAAGTAAAACTCCTTCTCTCCCATCTTTGCAATCTCTGCAACTCAAAATCAAGAATCAGAATCTTGAAATGGTCAAAATGAATAACAAAGGATCTTGATCAACTTTGAGAGACTTACTAGGGAGATCCCAAGGCTCGTTCTTGTTGAGGTCGGCTTGACCTATTGCAGGTGAGGTGAATCTGATGTTTAAGACCTTCTGTTTAAGGTAGTGAGTTATGATCTCTTCATCAGTTGGGTGAAACCTAAACCCTGGAGGCAAATCAATCACTTCTTGATCTCCTCTTTGATTCACAACTACTCCTCCTTCTTCCATCATCTATGTCTCTTTAAATCAAGAATCTTGATGAGTTTGATCAAGAAAAAACCAAGAAACGTTCTTGAGGAGCAAAGAGATCGATGGAGAGATATGTGTTTATTGCACACACACGTAGGCTACGCGTTGAAGAAGAAAGAACAATAGAGAAGGAAAGGTTAGAGAAATTTAGAAAATTAAAATTATGTCAAGGCAGAAAAAATTGCTTATATAGAGAAAAAAAAAAGTTATGAAAATTCCGATTTTTTTTTTGTTTTTAAATATTGATGCTTTTTAAACAATAGAGAAAATATTGTTTTAAAATATTTTCTCTTCTTTTTTGGTGATGGAGGAAAGACACGTACGCTCTAAGCAACTTTGTTGAAAAATATCTTTAAATGGTATTAATTAGTATGAAAAGTAGGGATTTTATTAGCATTTTATATGGTTGTACATAAATGTCATTGAATCTATTAGTTATTTCAATCCTAGTTTCGATTATTATATAAGATAGATACATTTTTGTCTTAAAGTCAGGTAAGAATTGTATTATAAGGAAATAAAATGAAATTATATGTGACAACCAAATTATTGGGATACTTTTAGAAACTTCCACAAAATTTCATAATTTGAATAGATAATATTTAAACATATTTTAAGTGTTATATATGTAAATACTCTTTTTACATTTGCCTAGGACTATGTCAGTAGTCATCTTATTATGGATTCTTTATCTACCTTTTGAAAAAAATGTCTAAAGGCAAAACTGTTAAAAGGTTTGCTTCGTTATTGAAAGTGTTACTTTTTTAACTTTTTATAAATAATTTGTGTTAGTGTTGAAACGAATCCCAAAAAAAACACATGTTATAAAGGTTGTTGTTTATGTTCATTATTAATAAAATGTTAAAATTTCACTTTTCTATGAAGATTTGTCATATGAGAGTGAATTGAATCACTTGATCAAATAACTTTTAACAATCAGTTTAGATGCTAAATAAAGCCCTCCATTTTATAACGAAAAATGTAGACTAATTATTTAATTTTTGTTTTGGGTTTCTTAATATTTCATTTGAGAAATATTACTTTCAAATGTATTTAAATTATTATTTTTGAAAATATTAATTATATAGATCAACAATTAAAACGAATGTATGTTGTTATAAATGTTATTTTAAAGTAAATATAAACTTCAAATGATTCAATTTATCAATAATTCATGCATGTATTCGACTAAATTTAAATTATAATTATAAAATATTGATTGCATTAATACAGATCATTTAATTATATATATACAATGATTTATATATAATGGTTTTCTAACTAATTTTTTCAAGAAATATAGTTAATATTTATTTTAAAGAAAATTCTAGTTGGTAATATAAAAAGGGAAGAAAGTAGAAGAAGCACCTCTGTTTATGGATATGATTTGTTGACAATAAAGCTAGTTGAATTTTAATATAGAGAAACATAAATATATATATATATTTTTCTTTGTGTTATACTTTCTTCAAAAGTTTCGGCGATATGACACCTAATCTTCAACTAACTTAACTGTCTACTTGTCTTTATGCTCCATTTACATTGCACCGTCTCAATATTACATATTCAACGATTTGTATAGGTAATACATAATTTGTATGTAGCCTAAGTATTAAATTTTATTTCATTAATAATACTAAGTTGACCAACCAATAACATTTTACTAATCAATTTTTTTTTATTTTCTTTTAAACTATTTTTTATTTTTTATTAATGATTTTTTGTGTACAAAATTAATTTCTTAAAAACTGTGCATTCACCTAGAAAATTCAATATTTTGGAACAGATGAAGTATTAAAATATTCTTTTTTTGGTCAAAAAATTATTATTAATATTCTAAGTAAACAAAACATAAATAAAATGCTTTATAGTATGTTAATGCAAATCTCGATTAATTTATATTGACCGACCTCTTTTATTTTTTTTGGTTCGACTTCTAGGCTTATGCAACAAGTTCTAGTATATAAATATACTCTTATTTTTTTAATCAAAATCACATTTAAATGATTGAGTTCTTTTTTCTTTTAGTCGATAGTGACTGATTTCAAGAACATGACCCTCTGTATTTTTAAAACAGACTATATAGTATATAACATAAATGTAATTTAATTTTGAATTATGTTATTATAATTTCGTGGTAAATTTTTATAAAACTAATTTAATCTTACACAAAGTCCATAAATAAGTTTTTAATCGGCTTAAGAAAATACTAAATAACGTTTATATGGAACAAGAAAATATGGTTTTAAAAATCTACCTAATCAATGTGAACTAAATTCGAATTACTCAACTTCAACACCTTATATTACAAATTAATGGACTTTTCTCACATTTATTATTGTATATGCATCAATAAATAATGGGAACTAGATAACCTAAAAATAAGCTATACAAAATTATATACATATTTGTATAATGTAGACCGATAGTTGTGGAAGAAAATTCGGGATAAAATTAAATTTAAAAGTACTATTCTTATACATTATATTCTATCATGTAATTTTATAATAAACTCGTAGGTATATTATAACATGATTGGTTAAGAAGGTTGACTTTTGTTTCCAAAGGCAAAAGAGTTCAAAGCGAAGGAGCCAAATCAATAGGGTGACGTCACCTGAAGGAAATGATGATATCACCACATCCCCTTATTGGGCCCAAAACAGGCCTTTTAAAGTTTTTTAACTGTCAATACAGACTAGGTTCATCTATAGGTTTAAAAAAATATGACATGTATTATAATCTAATTAATTATAATTTTATATGTAACTTTATGTAATAATGTATATATCAATATAAGGTACAAAACCATGAACCATAATTCAACTTTGCTGAAAGTCATGGCTACCACCACTAGTCATTTATATACACAAACAAATGAACGTATTTATATTATGTGTATATATATTGGAAATCTTTTAAGTTAATTTTGACTTTATATTAATTTAAATAGTATTCTAGGCTTGGGAATCAAGTGGGTCGGCTTATTATTATAACTATATAGTACAATGTAGCTAAAATAAAGCTTAATAATATGATAAACTTCAACTATTGTAGCACCAACAATGGAGGATGTTAATATTATTATTGGTGAGAAATCTATATTATTCGCCTTATCCAGGACTTATTAACACTCTATATTTATTGTTATATAAAACAAAATTAATTATGACAATTTTTAAGACGACTAATAACTTCAGATTTCCGAGTAGGGTGAATTGGTAATTTGATGTTAAGTTTCAGAGAATTTGGCATCAAATAGATAAATATAAAGATTTATTAAAGTGAGAATAGTTATCTGCTGGAAGCATTATTTAGAGAATTTTAACTTTAAGTGAAAATATTTATAAGTAAATACAAGACTCATAAAATATTTAATTTAAATATAAGCTTATATTTGATATGATCAAATATTAAATTACATACTATTTGTATATATATATTCCCTTTCCTCATCCCCACAATACTTTGCTAATTCTATAATAAAGACTCCTACTTTCCAATAATTTATCGAATAGTCCCTAATTTTATTATTAGGTTTAAAATTTTATCCGCTAGTCTTGATACTAAAAGTGAGGACTCATAAAGAATCCCTGATTCAGAAAACTAGATTGTTGAATCATACTATGATCCATTTGATCTACTATGCTACTATTGTAACTAATAGTGTTCGTCATCTTTCTCGAAGTGTTCATAGTTTCTTCCTCAAAATCCACTCTCTCTCTTTTGTTTCCGATGCCAGTACTGCTTGTGATCTCTGATATAGGTGAGCTCAATTGTGGTAACTTCTGATCCAAGTAATGGTTAGGGCTAGAGAAACTACCAAGCATGGATTCATTAAAAAATTCCGGAGTTTCGTTTAGAAAACTTGTGAGGAAAGTCAAATCTGTAGCTTCTAGTAAGTTTGTGAAAGAAGACTTTTGACGCTTTAGGGTTTGATGATCGTTTGCCAAAAGGGTTTCATGAATCAAGAATGGTTCGTTGTTGTTATTTTGCTCATGTTCTTGTTCGCTTGTGGGAGAAGTAACATCTGGTGATGACAATGAACCGTGTGATTTCTTGTAAATCCTGCAAAGTACCCAATCATCCAGCTGCAAAAAAAGAACAAAGAAAATATCTTCGGTTTAGTGATATATCCGATTTAAATGCTTGAATTAAACCGAACATGACCTGAACGCGAATTTATCTGAACCGAAACACAAAAAAATAAAAGAATATAAATTAATTATCGAAACATGAACCCAAAAACCCAAAATCCAAATGAATTCAAACCGAAATTCAACGTTCACACCCCAACTTCGAATATACTCTACATATATATATAAGAATTTTGCAAAAGCTTACCCTCATCGAATATTCTCTAGACTTCAAATTATTATCTCCAAAACTATTGACTTTTTTGGGAGATAGAGATTCGGAAAGTCGATATTCATGCATGATCCAATTGGTTTTAACACCTTTTGGAGGTTTTCCTCTATAGAAAACAAGAGCTTTCTTTATACCAATGTTTTCATGTAACCCTTGCAGACCATTCTTTACCGCAATTAATTTATCTGTACCGGTTGCTTTCCAATAACCGGATTTAGCCGCTCGGTTCGGTCTTGCTCCATTTGGATATTTCCTATCTCTTGGACTAAAAAAATACCATTCCTTCTCTCCAAATGGTGCCTTAGCTGAATACAAAATCAAACACAACAAATTAATAAAGAAATTATATACATAGATTATATTAATATATGTTGGTTTAATATAATTACGTGGTAAATCCCATGGATCGGATTTGTAGATATCAACATCGGCGATGATCGATAATGGAACTTGTGAAGAAGAAACTTTCTTCTTTAAGTAGTGGAGAATGAGTTCTTCATCAGTTGGATGAAATCTAAAACCTGGTGGTAAATTTGATCTTGGATCTTTATTTATCATTCTTTATTTTGAATGATTTTTGTAATCTTTAAGAGAAAATTTTGATAGAAAGAAGGAGAAAAGAGATAAAAGAAGAAGTGAGCCAAAGATTGAAATTTTTCTTAGCGAAGGATGCAACCCAATTTATGGTGTGTGGATTTTTGTCGTTTAGTGTGTTTGTATATTAAAAAAAAATAGATTAGAAATTTAGAACAAAGGAAAAATACAGAATATTATTTTTGTGTAAATTTTAAAATAGGTGATAAAATAAATAAAATCGTTAGGGTTTATTTTTTTAGTTATCATAACCTAAAGTACGTTTTATAAAAATATTTTTATAAAATTGAGAAATATTCATTAATATTTTTAAAAGATATATATATATATATAAAAAATAGGTAGGACCTAAGTATGAACGCAAAAGTTTGGGATTCAAATATTAACAAATTAAATAATTGTTTATTTATGTCATTGTATTGAGTGTGAATAACTGAAGAAGTTTTGTTAGAGAAGTGGGACCCATACGAGACAGCTGTTTCCTCTGAGATAACATCTGATTGGTTAGTTTTACTTTTGTCCTAACCATATCCACGTAAGCTCAGATGCGGCTGCTGACGTAATCACCATTCTCTTGTCTATTTAATTTCAGACTTATATTCATTTTTCAGACTTAAGATATCTAAAATTTTCATTAATTTTTTTATGTTTTAGTTGTATATATGTATTCACATACTTATTCTGGTTATTTCGTTTATTTTGGATTATTTATGTTCAATTTCAGTAAGAAAAAAGATCGATAAGTAGAAACTAACATATTCTTATAAATGCGACCATATTTTTTTGTTTAATGCGACCATTGTTGCTTTATACTATGATTCATGAATTGTTCCAATTTTGTTAGATTAATTGAATTCTCCCTATTTTCCATATATACAACGATTATAAGTCATAGATGATGAAAGTAGCTTGGTTCTATACCCAAAAATAGAAACTGAAAATAAAAAGGAAATTTTCTTCTTCCCTCAAATACAAAAGAGATAAGACCAACTTATAATAAGGAAGTAGTCAAAAAGTTGAAAATTGAGATGGTAAAACTTGGATTACAAATTAATTAAACATCCAATTTCTAGCTCAAATGTTAGGTTACATTTATTTGAAAATGATACATGATATTTATTTTTACCATAATTAATTTTTACATAGTTTTATTTCCCCCCTTTTTAGCCATGGAATCAAATTTTAACTTTTTATTTATTTTTCTATTGGATTATATATTTTTAAATATATTCAATATTAAATAAATATTTATGTTTTTTATTAACCAGTATGAATCATAATAAACCAAATTATTAAATAAATAATTATAAATAAGAAGAGTAAATACTTTTACGAAAACTCGAAACCTTAACCTCATAATTATAAATTTTTATAAATTGGTTTATTAAATACTTTTACGAAAACTTGAAACCTTAACCTCATAATTATAATTTCAAATATTTAAGTACAAAATTAACGTACCTTGTTATATTTATATTTTAGTTAAATTAAACCATTTTCTGCTACCTAAACGCAACGTGCAAACACACACAGTAAAATGCAAAAAAAAAAAAAACCCTATATAAATCACATACAAAATTTCGATTGGATTAGATGAGATAAGAACTAACACAAAACTTTGAATCGTATGTATATATATATATATATATATATATATATAAAGACAAAAGTAATCTTTGACCAGTGGCGATCTACCATGTGTAAGTGCCAATAATTTGTTGACAAATAAAAAAAGACACCGATAATTTAGATATAATGTTAAAAGTAGTAATTAAGTACGTGTTTTGTCTAATGAAGCAAAATATTAAATTAATCTTAATTGGATATGTTTCTTGGTGGGATGCAATGCCAAATTTAAACATTTTGTTTCTTCTCGAAAAGCAAACGTGGAATCATTAACACCCACATGACATGATGTGTTATAACATTTCTATTTTAATAACGTAATTTCATAACTTAATCATATTAGATTAATCATAATTAATATACAGTTAATTTTAACTCAAATGATAATGGACTTGCCACGTCGGCATTCACATACACACACACACGCAACACACACGCCATCGAATTTTAAATTGAATATTTATCTTATCTAAAATTAAATACGTGTCACCGCAATCGAATAAACCAATAATTGAACCTTAACGCACTTTATAAAAAGTCATTTCATACAACACATTCTCAACAAAAAAAAAATAGTATAAGAATATGAGTTCTTCACTTCAATTTTTAAGAAATAAAAAGGGATAATTTAAAATGTTATCAATTTTAATTTTGCAAGCTTTTCAAAATATTTCATCGTTCAAAAAACAAAGTTTTAGTACTAGAATATAAAATTTAACTAAAATATATGTTTAATATATGTATCAAATATAATAAAGTGTATTTTAATATTTATTTAATTCGAAAATAATAATTCAAGTTAATGAATATAATTTTGATATTAAATATATTAATCAACTATTAAAATTATTTATTATCTTAGAAATTATAAATTCATATTATTAATAAAAATACATGAAAATACATTGAAATCACAATTTATCAAAATCCAATAAAATCCGCCGTATTTCAATGTATTTCAATGTACTATAATAGAATTCAATCGAAATCTTTTAAAATACATGAAAATCAAAATACATTGAAATACATCAAAATCATGATTCAATAATACTCCCTTAAGCGTAATATAAGAATTTTTATAAGTCAATAGCCTCAACGTCCACAATTACTGGTTGAATGTTCATGAAAGTCATATCATATAAAATAGAATAGATAACTTATCTTAACATTTATGGTTGAGTGATTGAAGATAGACAAAGGTGTTATCACGTCCAAATTTGATCCACTTACTGTACAAATTAAGTTACAATATTTGTTATGGACATTTCTTGGCTTCCTTTATTCTGAGATTAGTCGGATTACATGGTATGTTGCCCAGCTGACCTGTTGACCTGAGCAAAACTTAGTGTTCTGGTATTCATGAAATACATGGATCGCATAATATTCGTTGAACCAAATTACCCGAGTTATAAGAACATTTCTTAATGTCTAACTAAAAACCATATGTTAACACTTTTGCATTGCATGTTTCATCTTATCTTCAAATGTGGATTTTTCTGTTTAGTTTGTAGAAAATGGAGTGATAAGGTAATTAAATAAAATTATGAAAACCGTAAAGTCTCCTTCGAAAAATTTATGATAATACGTAAATCAACCAATTAAAAAAATGTCGCTGTAAATTAAGAAGCACGTAAGGTATATAGTCAATGTACCAACAACCACACGTGTGACTTTGGATTCAAGAATTATAGGTGAACCTATTCATGATTTTAATACGTTTATTTTATTTCGACTATGAAAAATATGCACTCGTATGATAATTTTGAATTAACTAAAAATTAAGTATAATAAATGTTACAATGACGATTAGCGTTTTTGATCTAAACAAAAAAAATGACAGAGACGAATTTGTTGAATTTAGACCAATTCTTAATAATTTGTTATTTCACGCTTTTAATTAGTGCATATACATAGATGATCATTATAAATTTGAGAACCATCAATATAAATGTTCAATTTTTTTAAAAAATCATTTTCAACGTTAGAATTAATTAAATGATATATCATGCATGTATCACATTTTCGTATATACTTGGTTGTTTGGTAAGAAGTTGAACAAGCTGATTAAATTAATAAAAAAAAATTGACATTATATACACACATATTATTTTGACTTTATATTATATGAATATATGCATACGTTTGCGTGAATAATATTTTGTTATAAAGTCTAAATTTTACGCAAATATTAAGGAGAAACAGAAGGTTATAGAAAGTTGAAAAAAACGCCAAATAATAAAGCAACTTGTGTGGTTACTTTGAGAATAGAATAAAATAAATAGAAGTGTTATAATATTTTGACAAAAATGTCGATGTATTAAAAAGTTATAATGAGACAAACCGTAAAGGTTGCATATGCCAAAATAATGGAGTTAAGTCCACACTCTTAAAAGTTTGATATTATCCACTTGAATTCAACTGTTTTTTGTCTAAAAAAAATTGATAAAATAAGTCATGTCATACATAGATCACAAATTGCGGAGGTCCTATAGTCTGGTGGTTGGTTCCACACAGATTGTATCTCTGCACCCGGTTTCGAGTCCCAGCGAGGACAAAACGAGAAGCAGCTGCTGCAGTTTAATTTCGTGAAAAAGGAAGTGGGCCCCCTAGTTGTGGCCCACACATGAGGAGTGGGACCCCCCTTTAACCCACATGAACACAATTAATGATAAACTGCGGTAAAAAAAAAAAAAAAAGACATAGATCACAAATTTGACAAAAAAAAGTAGATCATTAATATATAAGATATTTATTTATTTTTTATTTTTTGTCAACAATATATAAGATATTAATCTTTCTCATCAAATTAACTTCATACTATCTTAACAAAAATAAAATAAAATTTAGTTTGTAACTAGATACATATGTTAACTAGAGTACATCTGGTACCATACACGTGTTAAATATATTGTGTATTAAATTTTAGATATAAATACATATTTTATTTCAAATATATTTTATGTGATTGCGTTAGAATAATACAAAAATTATTTTTCTAAGAATATTTATTCATATCTCATAATCATTAAATTATAAAAATTAAATTTAAATTATATAATCCTATTATTTAGCTAATTAGTTATTATATATTTATATTAATTTATTTAGCTAGTTATTAAATAAAATGATTCAATATAACTTTTTTAATAGATTTATTATGTTTTAATGTAATATATGTTTTTCATTAATTTTTCAATTTACATATCAATATCTTGTAATTTTTAATGCAAATACAATCTATAATAATAATTTATTTGTATTATGTAACTATCATACTAGTATACTATTTCACTAGAGTAAGTAATTCTTTTTTGTATGCCAACCACTAAAGTAAGTAATTCGATATATCTTTTTAGTATATGTGAAAAATATCAATGCCCATCTTAATTAACATCATTTTCTTCTTTGTCTTTACTTATTTCTTTTTAATACTTTTAATAGAATACGACTTTGTGCTAACTTAGTTGAATTGTGGTCTCTTTGTATACTTTAGGTATGATATTTTGTACTTTGATCACTTATTTAATCTTCTTTTATTTCTGTTTCTCCACTTCATAAAGAAAAATACGAGTATGGATCCTTCTATTAAGAAAATATCTACTCAATTATAAGTGTTGGTTAGACATAATGAAAGCTTACTTGTTCTACTCAAATTTGAACACTTCACTTGTCAAGTTTCCAACTATTCACCAATCAACATCTCTTACTTTTTGAAGTTCTAACTTTTGTGTTTTTCCAAGACTGATGATCTCTCTGATAATATTAATCTTGAGTAGAACTTATGGTTAAAATTTAGTATTGAATCATAATACGTTTTCTTTTGTCAACAATTTTATATATTGTTAAAGATCTACACCGATGAAACACTGTTTACATAATTTAAGCGAGGAGAAAAACTCTCAAGACATATAATTAACTAATTCTGGAATAAAAATGAAAGAACCAGACGAAATAATCTACAATTTTTTTTATTAAAAGGGAGCGAAAACTAGTGAATCTGATTTGGTCACCATATGTATCACGTAAGTGCAATAATAATACGTTTTTAAATGTTTGCTACAACATAACCTTTAATCTTGATAGTTTATATAAAGCTGAGATTTTAATGGAATCTCCATTGTTTATTACAAGTATATTAGTTTGGTGTTCAAAGTCAAGTTGATGACATGAGCTTAGAACGCTTTGGGCGTGTAAATGGTCATAAATCAAAAGTAGTTCAGTTCTATAAACTATAATACAGTAGGTCAACCTTATCTTCTATTAATTTTACCTTCTTTTTTTTTTTCTTTTACAAATTAATTTTACTTTACTTAATAATTCAAAGGGACTATGTATTGGCATAATATGGGAAATTTAAGTGATTTTGAAATACAATGATGTTTACTAAATTGTTAATATTCCAATCATTCAATCAAATCACTAACCCAATAATTGTTAGGTTTGAAATTAGAAATATCATAGAGAAAGACTCTAATTGGACATCAATTTCTCATCGTCAAGAGAAAAACGATAAAAAAGGATAACTTTTCTAAGAAACAGAGGACACGTATGGATTTTAGTTTTACAAAACCAAATTAAATTAGATAGTAGAAGAATCGAAACTCTTAATCTCTAGGTAGATTATTATTAACAAAACTCGATAGTGAGAAGGAACTAATGATTATGAAAATCCGGGGTTTAAAAAAAGATTGGGGGGAGATTTTGTGAGAAATGAAAAGAATATGGGTCTTTGTGCAAATACCCAAAACTCATGGTGAAGATACGGCCTCAATGGCACTTCCTAGTGGCCAAGCAGCTTCCACGGCGTGATCTCCATATTTCACTTTCTTCACCAACGTTATTGTCTGTGTTGGCTTCAATCCTGATCATCAAAATACATTCTCATGATCATCCTAAGTTATCATCAGACTAATCTTCATTAGGATTAGGCGTTAATGTAACTTACCGAATCCATCAATGAGAAGAGTATATTGGTAAACGAGATCCATGCATAAGTAAGGAAGATTATCTTCCTCCACACGTGGGAACTTTGATTTCCCTTCTTCCATTTTCATGTTACAAGCTTTGTTGGCTGCTTTCTCGAACTCAACTGGTCGAACCTTAGCCACAGGTTGCTCCGGGTCAACAAAACCAGCCTATCATCAATCATCCTTCACGTTATTGTCTACTAAGTTACCTAAGTGCTTCGTTAGGAAGATAAATATTACCTCTGCGGCTCGATCAAAGAAAAACGATGCAACAAACATATTCTTTTTACCACCACCGCCTCCACCATTCCATACTCCACCGAACGTGCATTTCATGTGTGTACACAGTGAATCATTGATTTTCAGTGCATTAATAGTTACTCGCCGGCATTCATCTAGACTTGCACCAGATGTAGAAGCTGTGGCTTTAAACGCTTTTCCTCCATAGTTGTATGTACCTGAAATTGATAATTGAGTTTCAAGAGCAAATAGAAAATGCGATCTAGTATGTATTAGAGCAATAGGATAATAGTGTCTCAGACATACCGTCATAGCCCGTCATGATGCAAGGGTTGCTAGACCCTTCAGAGACTTTCAAAATCTCGGCTCGTGCAGCCAGTAAACCGTAATGTAGGTAGCTGCAATAAACAAACCGATAGATATTGTACTGAAGTTAAAAGATAGATAAGAGAACTAGTTGTGTGTCTCGCGTTAAAGGAAGAACATAATATACAAAGACAATGACAGATTACCAACCTGTGAACATAGAGGAAATACTTCCGTCCCTTGAGATACATTTCTCTGACATATGAATCTTCCCCTTCTAATGGTTTTGGTGCTTTTGCAGCATCTTCCTCTGATATAGCATATGCCATTTGAACGGAGCCCCCTCCAAGGTCAACCACTCCAACTGTATCTGTGTAAGGCTTTCCCAAAGTCCTTAGCAAGTAGTTGATGGTCACCTTAAGAATGAATAAATCGGACACTCGTTACTTGACTACAGGTTTTTTACAATAATTCAGGGAGATCAGTCCTAGGAATTACTACTCAGAATGGAAGATAAAAAGCCTTGATGCATTCATACATTGACAGGCACACATCAAATACAAGCACACAAGTCCTTATGTGTAATGAAGTAATAAAAGTACGAACTAGATTTAACATGAATTTAACAGAAATAGATGTATTAAACTACAACATACCCATTGATAAGAACCTTCCTGAGTACCATCCAGAACAGTAACTGCATTTGCCTCAGTTTTCAACCTGCTTCTGTCTTTCAGGAGCTCCCTAACCTTCAAAACAAAATTATATTCAAGTATAAAAGCTAGAAAAAACTATAGGAATCAAATGCACAAAATTACCGCTTCCAAAATGTTTTCAGAAGCTTTGTGACCCAAAGCCCTCAGACCTGCAGTTGCCTGTACAGGATATAATCCAAAAAAGGGTTTTCACATTATTAGAAGAATGGATGACCACTTGAGCACATGAACAGCGACATTTTTCATTGAGCACAAAAACTCGTTTTCATACCCCAACTCTGACAGGAGTCTTAGGACGCAAATCACGGGGAACAGAAGCCTCTGCTTTGTCAAGAAGAGACACCAAAGAGTTTGCTGATTGCTGGGGATTAGTAGGATACGCACTCAACCCTGGTTTTAGCTGAAATAATAACATAATAGAAGTTCAGAACCAAAGACTCCAGCAAGCAGAAGTGCCAAAAAAAGAAACTTAAGCCAATTGTGTGATCTACTTTCATCCATCAAGCTTCTCATGGTATTCCAGGAGTGAAGAGTTTGAAACAAATTATGGACCTTGATAACCAAAGCCTAAGTATGAGCTTTGGATGGCTCAGAGATATGAACTTGAGAGAACGATCAAAACGCTATAACAAGCAAATAGGCGGCTTCTCCTCTTTTCAAATCAAAACCCGTTTCTCCTAATTCTAAATCACATTTGGTAGAATATCACAAGTGCAATTTCGAATAAAGTATAGAGACAGGGTCCAGGCAGTTTTCTAAAAAATAAAAAGAGAAACTTAACAGAGAAAATTGTGAATTGTATAATTGATTTCAATCAGAACATAATTGAATATAAAAAAAACAAAGAGAGAAAAATGCAGTACCTGTATGAAGAGCTCAAGCTCATTGCCTAAAGGAACGAGATCCAAATTCTGATCAAAACAATAAACATGCACGCGGCTTCCAGAACTTCCAGCATCAAAAATCACAGCGTAATTCTTCGGACCCCTCGAGTTCGAGCCTCCCGCACGGCTTTTCATCGTGTACTCCTCAATGACAGAGACGGACGTCGACGTCCCAGGCATTAACAGAAGCACGAGAGTAATCAACACAACGGGAATCGAGATCAGGAGTAGAATACTGCGGTGCCGATGGATCTTGTCAGCAAGAGGCTCATGTCGTCCGATCGCTCGTTTCGCAGTCATTTTCCCACAGTCGATAGACAAAAGTCCCTGATGAGAGTCAGAGGTAGGAGAATGGTTACCGGATAATCCTGGAGCAAGTCCTGATTCAAGTAGCTCAGAGGCAGAAGGTGAACGGTAGCGGATCTTGTTGCCGGTGGCGGAGGACGCCGACGTCTTCAAGGACTGCGGCGGATCCTTTAACGGATCCAGATCGGCAATGGATTGCAATTGTGGTTGCTACCGGATCAATCTCAAGCCTCAAATTCAACTTAAGCCACAGATCTGAATCTGGAATTTGCTTAAGCGAGATGATCAAACAAAGACGTTACGTTATATGATTTAAAAGATTGCAGAAGAGACTTTGGGTAATATCCACGAAAAGCTGATATATATATATTAAAATATTTTAGTGTACAGTTTAGACAAGAAAAAAAACTTTTTAACTAAAAATTAAAATAATCGATTTCGGTTCGAAAGAATTAACCGAGGAAAATTCAAGGAAACCAAGCTAATTAATTAATTTTAACCGGTTGTCAATCAAAACCGTTGAACGTACAGTATTTATTTATTTAATTACTCAGAACCAAAATGGAGGAAGGACCGAACAGAACCAAACTAAACCATACATTGATATAATTTAAATTGTTCCTAAACCAGAAAAGGATCTAAATAATTGACAAGGAGACTTTGATTTCTGTTCTTTCTCCTTATCTTTTAGAATGGAAAACTTTCTGAATCTTGTTACTGCTCAAGCAGTTAAAGAATCTGACCGGTGATCTTCATAAAGGTGTTTCCTCAGGCTTTCTTCTGTTTCGTCGGTTTCTTCTGTTTCGTAGGTTTCTTATGGGGTCGAGGAGGTGGGAACATAGTGCGGTAGAGCAATGCAGCAGATAGTGCTCCTGCAAAGGAACTGATCCAGTAAACGTAGAAATGGTCCCATGAGTTGTGAGAGCTGCCTATGTATGCCCACCCAAATGCCTGCATTGCCAAACACAAGATGGATTTAGAAAGATTATCGATCTTTAAGAACATAATCGTAATGCCAGGTTTAAGATCAATCTTTAAGAACATAATCGTAATGCCAGGTTTAAGGGCCTTGGAACTAGACAACGATGTGATTACGTAATTAAAAAAAACACAAGGGTGCTTATTTGGGGTCAATCTCTTCTTTATATAGAACATAGATACAAAATAAGAGCTCAACACTAAATCTTCTCAGATTTGGACAGGTACTCTAAGTGAAGTTTTTAATATGCAACACAATAAGAAAATGGGGGCATGTCAGCATGGGAATATCATACACAGTTCTAAGGTAAATTCTGCAAGAGGTAGAATTCAATGAAAACAATAGTAGAGTGCACAGAACTCTTGTTTTTTGTTGTAGTGAACTAAACAGAAACAAAAACAGAGCATTTGACATGATGTGAACATGCCTACTATGTGTATCAAGCAAATAACAATGACATATTGTATACTTACAATGGCAGGATTCATGGCAGGTCCAGTGTATTTAGACCCAGCGACAAGCAATGAGATGGTTGTAACCGCGAGAAGAAACGACTTAGCGAGCAATCTCTGTGGACCCTTGACGATAATTAGCAAAACCGCAAAGGTAATACCAAAACTTAAGATCGTTTCTGCAGCAGCTCCAGTGTGCAAATCAACCTGAAGTGAAGGCCCTGCAATCATATGCTTGTACTTCTCCGGTATGAATTCCATGATGGCCCATGCACCTCCTGCAGCACCAGCTGCCTGAAATCACTAAAGTTATCTCACATTTCCTTTTCAACACATATTCCAGGAATTAAGAAAGTTTGTTTCTTTAGCAAAAGGGTATCAGAATCAAGAATCGGTAATAAAGGACCATGAAAATTGAGTTATAATCAATAATATATTTTCCGAATTAGAGCGATTTTGCTCGATTTAACTCTCCAAAAAGTATATATATAGAAACACATGGACACACAAGGAGCTTCAGAAAAAAGGCTAAAGAAAAAGCAAGAAAAGTCGACTAAAGAGAGTTAAAGTTTCATTTTCCGGATTTAATTAAGTGGGAAACTCATAGATCAAGGAAAAAACAAACGTAAAAGGTTTAATAAAAGGAATGTGATTCTATGTGTTCTTCTTTGTGACAAAAATCAACCTCAGTAAACAAAGTTACTCACCAGATCAAAGTGAGAATATACTAACAACAGAATATCACTCTCAGTCTCTCATTGTACTAAAATGATGTGTTATGAAGAAATCGATCAACCAAAAAAAAGTTGAATCTTAAATTGGACATAGACATACCAGTGTGGTCAAATCTCAACTAGAGCATATACTTTATAGATCGAGATTCTATACAATTAGAATCAAATTCGTACAGACAAAAACCACAAGCCTATACTCATCATCATGTAATATAAATCATCACAGATTCAAATCTAGAGTCAATTTCCGATAAGTTTGGAACTCAAATACCTGTGCAGGTATTCTGATCGCCAAGGAGATAAGAGTATCTCCAGGAATACCAGCGGCATAGAAAGCGGCGTTACCGGTAGGACTAAAGCTAGCACCACCGAGAAAGTCTCCGATGACAGTAAAGATCGAAACGAAGAAGAAAATCTGAAACGTCGTGATCGCCAACGGTGCCCATGTGATTCCCTGAAGGCCGGCGGCGGAGATAATCTCCGCAGTCTGTATTCCGAAGGTCGCGGAGAGAACAACCCAAGAGAAGGTTATCACCAAATCCCCAATCGCTGACTTCACCGCACCCATTTTCTTCTCTCTCACGGCGTGAAAATCGATAGTTCTCTGACTTTGGGATCTGATGGTTCACTTGTTTTGCTTCCAGAAGATTGTCTCAGCTTTTTTTTTTTTTTTTCTTTTCAGATATTTTTAGTTATGAAGATATCTTTGATGACTCACCAAACCGATTTT
The DNA here is from genome assembly GCA_900406315.1 of Biscutella laevigata subsp. laevigata. Lineage (NCBI taxonomy): Eukaryota > Viridiplantae > Streptophyta > Magnoliopsida > Brassicales > Brassicaceae > Biscutella > Biscutella laevigata. The sequence continues at coordinate 10,705 of OVAU01000019.1, read as the reverse complement.
CTTACGTATGCATTATGATTTTTTGTTTCAAAACATGGTTACTCAAATAATTTTTATTCAATCTAATTACAACCAAAATTTCATAGTGGATTTTTGAGGTTATTATATCGTGATTTCAACGTATTTTGGAGTAAATGAATTAAACATTTTTATTAGATTTTGATGTATATATTGAATAATGATTTTTATTAATTTTTGATAAATTATGGTTTTAATGTATTTTGAAATATTTTAATTAGTTAATTGACTTAGTAATAAATTAATAGATTTAATTTATAAAAGTATCTTATATATTAATTGAGAATCCACTTAGCCTATATATCATTCATAGAGTAAATTTAGGAAATATTATATTTAATTTTTTGGGATTTTAAAATATATTCAAGTAACCTAAAATATCAAAGTAAATTTAGGAAATATAATAGTAAATTTTTAATTTAAAATCATCAACATCTTATATATTAATTGAGAAGCCACTTAGTTTATGTGTCATTCATAGAGTAAATTTAGAAAATATTATATTTAATTTTTGGGATTTTAAAATAATCAAATTTCTATCGCATCTGAAATATCAAAGTATATTTAGAAAATATAATACTCATTTTCCGAAATTTAAAATAGATGATTAAAACAAATAACTATAAAGATAACCATACAAATATTATTATTATATATAAATATAATATTTCATCCATGGCGTGGGTCAAAATGAGATAAAAGTGAAGATTTTGAAAATAATATCTTTACTATTACGAGAATATGTTAAAATCTGTAGAATTATATATTCAATTCCACCAAAAATTTAAACAATGAGTATATATTTCAAAATTAATCAAATATTTAATAATAGTTGATTTCGATATCTCTATAATATTATTTCAGAATCACTGTTAAGAAAATAATCATTAAATCAATAAAATATTACATGATATGTCATTAGAAAAATGAACAAATTAAAAATATTCATTTAGGGTAAAATTGAAAATCTATGTAATTTTCATTAAGGGTAAAATTGGTAATATATATAAACTTTTAATTGAAATTAATTTAAAAACGAATTTTAAATAAAAATTTAATTGAAAAACGAATTTTGCTTAAAAAAAATTTAAAAACAAAATATTTTAATATTTTATTTATCCTTTTCAACAAGATACCTAATTTACCTTTTTTAAAAAATTTCACAATATTCGATTTATATTTGTAATTGTTATTTTAAAATTTTTCTAGATACATCTAAAAATAAATACAATAATATTTTAATTTTTCAAAAGTATATAAATTCAAATAAATTTCAAAATTTTATAAAAGAAATATAAGAAAATTTAAATAAATTGAAATTGAAATTTATTATACAGTTTAAAAGATATACAAATCTAAAAAAAATATATTAAGAAATAAAATTTATCTTATTAACCAATAAATGTATAAAGTTTCACTTTGAAATTTTTGCAAGACAAATATAATAAAGTATAATTCGAGGTTTTGTTTTACAAAATTTTGTGCATATAAATATAATAAATATATAATAAATCAAATTATATTAATATTGATTTTCTTAAACTAGAAACTTGTTTTTAAACAACTTTTATCGAAAAATAATTTAAACTTTTATCTTCAATACAATGGTCAAACGGGTTAATCAACTGGTAAAACCATAATTCAAATTCAATATATAACTGACATTAATATTCTATTTGAAATAAAACATTAAAAATTAAAAAAATTAAAAAAATTTACAGAAAATTATTTATTAACTTTTATTAATATTTATTAATCACACATTTAATTTTTAAAATATAGTTCTCTTTAAATTTAAAGTATTATAACATTATAATTTAAAATCCCATTACCCCGCATATAATGCGGGCTAAATTTCTAGTATTATATTTAATTACATAATTGAATAAAGTTCTATTTCAAATTACCTCGAATCCAATAAAATCATATATATTATTTATTAATTGAGATCTCGCTTACCAATGTATGAGTAAATTTATGGAATATTATATTAATCTTTTTGGATTTAAAATATTCAAATTTCTATTAAACCTAAGATATATACTAAATTTAGGAAATAAATACTCAATTTAAAATTTAAAATACTTAGATTTTATCCTTTCTTTCTAAAATATATATATATATATATATAAACTTACATATTCTACTAGATATAACAACTAATTAATATAATTATCCAAATATTTTTTGTATGAAATATAAATTAAAATAGTGATTTAAAATTAATCAAAAATGATAATCTATCCTATCGTATTTCTTTTAAAACTTCTTATAATTGATTAAGTTTTTAGAAGAACTGAATAATTATGAACTATATATAATTAAAAGAAACAATTTGAAAAGTAACAATACAAAATAATACAAATATAATATTTCATTGCTTGGATTGCGTGAGTCGAAAATCTAGTACACCATAATTATATTACCATAGTTTTTATTGACCTGTTAATTTAGCAAAAAACGGTAAAGTATTAAAATAGTTACCAAATGGTTAGTCAAATTTGAATTTTCATGAGACCAACATTAAATGTCTACAATCATCTTAACATATATTATAAAAGATTCATGTTACGTTGCATGGTTTCATTACTACAAAACAAAACTAAAACACTTAGCTTCGGCTACTGAAAACATGTCAATGCGACAACCGAAACCCAAACAAACAAAAGGGAAACAAAAGATCGAGATCAAGAAAGTCGAAACCTACGAGAATCGAATGGTTACATTCACAAAACGGAAATCTGGAATCTACAAGAAACTCAACGAGATCATCACAATGTGTGATGTTGAAGCTGCATTTTTGGTTTTCTCCGAAACCGGAAAGCCTTACTCATTCGCACATCCATCAATGGAAGATTTAGCTGACCGGTTAATGAACCCTTTAGGACATGAACCGAACAATACCGAACCGGTAGTTGAAGCTTATAAGAAACGAAGTATCGATGATCTGATGAAGGAATATACGGATCTTTGTGAGGAGGTTGAGATGGCGAATAAGAAGTTGAAGGTTTTGAAGGAGTCGAGAGATGAAAAGGAGTTGAGTAAAATGTGGTGGAACAAACCTATGGAAGGAGAATTGAGTGTGGAGTTGATGCGAAGACACAAAACTTTTGTTGAGTTGTATGATGGTTTATGTGATTTGGCTTTGGTACGGTTTGGGAAAGATGGTGCTGGTTCGTCTTCTGCTCGTGTGGAACGTGGACCTTAGAGTGCTGCAGGTGAAGCATGAACGAACTTGTTGGTTTAATCTGTCCGTATTTGAATTGCTTATCATATTTTGTGTCTTTCAGATTTGGGAATAAACTTTCATTAATGTGAAAAGAGATTACAAAGAAGCTTAAATACAAAGAAGAATCAGCTAAACCAATCTAACTAACTATTGAACCAACTAAACCATACTAAACCAATGTAGATATATTCTAATAGTGTCTTTCGTGTCTTTTGTTCTTGTTTGTTGTTGTTTTCTTCTTGATGGATTCAGTTAGGTCTCGGCAAAACCGAATCCGAAATCCAATAATAAACCCGAATTAAAATATTAAATTTTATGAAGGATCCTATTCGTCATATATTTCGAGTTCAGGTAAAATTTGAACTGAATCATAAATTTGAAGTAATATTTGAAATATCCGACCATAAATTTAAATATTCCAAGTTCTATTATTATTTTAAAATATTGAACAAAATTTTAAAATATCTAATATTAAATTTTCAGATATTTAATATATTTTAAGTTTTATTCTTAAATTTATACCTATTTTGTGATATATATTTTTAATGAATATGATTAAATTTTCATATTTATTAGTATTTTAATTACTTTTAGTATTTTATGTTGAAAAATACACCAATCCACTCCGAAAACATCCCAAAATATATCGATACCTCCGAACAAATTCAAACCTGGAAGTATTTGAACCTAAAAGTATCATAACAAAATTTAACACAAAAGATAAAATAACTCAAATATATTTCCTAAGTAAACAAATAACGTCGAGTAATAAAACATTCGACAAGAATCTAATGTATAAAGAGAGAATAGCTCTCTCTATATTGTGCCACATCATCCTTCATTAATTAACTAAATTCTCAATAAAAATTATAAATATATTATATAATAACATAAATTTTAACAATAAAACCCATTGCACCATTTGGTAAAGTAGGTGTTATGAACTGAAGAGCTCATGAGTTCGATTCACTTCGTTCTCATTTTTGTTTTAATTTAATATTTTATCAAAACGACGTAGTTTTGATGTATATACATAGATATATACAAATTTTGAAATTTATATGCAATGCAGGATTGCAGGATGATATAGTTGCAACGTTGATAAAGTTTTATCGTTAAAAGGAAAAAAACTAGAACAGTAAAAGCTAATATGCAAAGAAATATTCAAAACTAATTAAATAAAAATTATGTATAGTAAAAAGATAAGTTGATAAAAAATAAGATTAAAATAGAAATTATGAAATTAGATTTATAAAAAAATACAAAAAGAACGTTGGATTAAAAGTAAGTAAATATTGATAAGAAAATATTTCAAAAAAAATAATTAGTAAAGATCTTTATGATAATACATATAACTTAACTATTAAAATGTACTAAAATTGATAAAAATATTTTATTTACTTCTTAAAACTAAGTCAATCATCATTCTAAATTAAACGGATAGGATCAGTCTCAGTCTAAATTAGAAATCACTTTTATATTCAAGTCAAAATATATTTAAGAATAGAGAAGACATAAATACTTTAAATTTATATACGAGATTTTAATGAACGTAATGTAATATTTATAAAATAAAATATAAAAACATATTGATCACCGAATATTAGATAGATCAAAATTATATTTATATCAAAATTTAATTAATTTTTATTAAATAAATACCAGCATATCACGCGGATTTTCTCCTAGTAATTATAATTCTCGGTTGGAATTCTCGTGAAAGTATTAATTTTTCTCATTTACTCAAAGTTTGACTAATAAATCAAATCGGGTCACCGGTGGACAGAAACATATTGCGAATTCAAATACTCAAATGCTTTTAAACCAAACTCAATCTGATACCGAACGAAACTCAATCTGTTACATGAAAGCCACACTATCTTCTTGATGAAACTATTCATCAACTTCTTTCTATTTCTATAACTGTTCGTTGAATTCTGAATTTCATTGTTGACCTAGTCGTCGTCAAAACACTACTACTTTTTTTTGTGTCAACACATTACAATCACTTTGATAATAATGGTCTCTAACAGTTTTACATCCCAGTTCATATATATTAGGCCCTGTTCGTTTGCTCAATCTGTATCTGCAGTCAGATGGTCCATCCAGATGATTCATTCAGATGGTCTATCTGGATGATGTTCGTTTATATATTTGGAAGATGCATCTAGATGGACCATCTGAATGCACCTATGTTCGTTTGTACATTTGGAAGATGCATCTGAATGCATATTATTTTAATAATATTTTTATGATTTAAATTATATTTACAAATTAAAAAACTATAAAAATATCAATGTATAAATAAAAAAAATTCAAAATATCAATTCAAAAATTAAAAAAAATATAAAATTATCAATTTATCATTTTTCTCGGAAAATCACGTTTTTCTCGAAAAATCATGTTTTTCTCGGAAAATCACGTTTTTCTGAGGAAATCACGTTTTTTCTCGGGAAATCACTTTTTTTTCCCAGGAAATCGCGTTTTTTCTAAGAAATCACGTTTTTCCCGGAAAAAATCACATTTTATCCCGAAAAATCACGTTTTATCCCGAAAAATCACGTTTTTCCCCAAAATCACTTTTCCAGAAATCACTTTTTCTGGAAAATCACGTTTTTCCCGAAAAATCATATTTTTACTGGAAAATCACGTTTTTCTCGGAAAAACACCTTTGTTCCCGGAAAATAACGTTTTATCCTGGAAAATCACGTTTTCCCCGAAAATCACATTTTTTCCTGGAACACACAAAAATCATGTTTTCGAGGAAAAGCATGATTTTTCGGGAACAAACGTGATTTTCAGGGAACAAACGTGATTTTTCGGGGAAAGAATTATTTTTTGAAGAAAAACATGATTTGCCTGGAGCAAATGTGTTTTTTCAGGGAAAAACGCGATTTTCCGGGGAAAAACGTGATTTTTCGGGATAAAACGTGATTTTTCGGGATAAAACATTATTTTCCGAAGAAAAACGTGATTTTTTGAAGAAAAACGTGATTTTCCGGGGTAAAACGTGATTTTCAAGGGTAAAACGTGATTTTCCGAAGAAAAACGTGATTTTCCGGGATTAAACGTGATTTTTTGAAGAAAAACGTGATTTTTCGAAGAAAAACGTGATTTTCCGATGAAAAACGTGATTTTTCGGGATAAAACATTATTTTTCGGGGTAAAACGTGATTTTCCAGGGTAAAACGTGATTTTCTGAAGAAAAACGTGATTTTCCGGGATAAAACGTGATTTTCAGGGGAAAAACGTGAATTTCCGAAGAAAAACGTGATTTTTCGTGATAAAACATTATTTTCCGAAGAAAAACGTGATTTTCCGAAGAAAAAACGTGATTTTCCGAAGGAAAACGTGATTTTCCGGGGTAAAACGTGATTTTCCAGGGTAAAACGTGATTTTCTGAAGAAAAACGTGATTTTCCGGGATAAAACGTGATTTTCCGGAATAAAACGTGATTTCCCGAAGAAAAACGTGATTTTCCGAAGAAAAATGTGATTTACCGAAGAAAAACGTGATTTTTCGGGTTAAAACGTGATTTTCGGGATAAACCGTGAGTTTCTGGGATAAAATGTAATTTTTCGGGATAAAACGTGATTTTCTTGAATAAAACGTGATTTTCTAGAATAATATTTTTTTTTCGAAAAAATATAAATTTTTGAGATGCATCCAAATGCATCTTCAAAACCCATCTAGATGCATTTATAAATTTTGACTAAATTTGAAACTCATCCAGATAGATCATCTGGATAAACCATCTGAATGAATCATTTAATGACGCTAAATGAATGTCAATTTACAGCTCCAGCCAGATGAGCAAACGAACAACACCTTATTCTATCTGATTTCGTGTAAGCAAATAATTAGTTAAATTAGTCAATATTATTAGACTAATATATTATCCGTGATTATATAATTGCTAGTCAATTTTTATCGAAGAATTTGCTTAATAATAAAATTTGGAAGTTTGTGGCTGGATCCAAACCTGTGGATGAACAACATGCATTGACTTTGAATGTGTCAAAACGTATTTTATTCAATCTTAATGATTACAAAGACATGTACATATATAGAACACACCAAAGTTTTTTTTGTTTTCTCTATACATCAAAGCGAATTAATGGAGATTCTTGTTCCTCTCATCACTTTTATTCTTCTCTTTTCGACGATCAAATCCGAAGTAGCTGATCGAAACGACGACGAGGTTAGAGTTGGATTGGTGTTGGACTTGAGTTCTACAGAAGGAAAGATTCTCGAATCTTCTTTTGCATTGGCGCTTTCTGATTTCTATTGCATCCATAATGGATTTCGAACTAGAGTTACTGTTTCGTCTAGAGACTCTCATGGAGATCCTCTCCTTGCTCTCACCGCCGGTTAGTTTTATTTTTCTTCATATTTAACCGAATTGAACCGAACTAATTTTGTTAAACCGGTTTGCATATCTTGTTAAACAGCTACGAATCTTCTAAGAGATGCAAGAGTTGAAGCCATTGTTGGTGTACAGTCGTTACAAGAAGCAAAGCTTTTGGCGGCGATTAGCGAGACAGTTAAAGTTCCGGTAATTTCTACTCTCGTGCCAGATTCGTTGTCTTTGGAAAAGTACGATTACTTTATTCAATTGACGCACGATTCAACATCAGAAGCTAAGGGCATTACGAAACTCATACATGATATCAATCGGCAATCGGTTGTGGTTTTATACGAAGATGATGATGATTGGAGAGAGAGTTTGGAAATACTAGTGGAGAATTTCGAAGATGGAGGAATTCATATCGCTCGTTTTGCTTCTTTTACAATATCATCATCAATAGAAAGTCTTATGGTGAATCATGTCAAAGACTTAAGAGGAACAACTGTTTTTGTGGTGCATATGTCTGAGATTCTTGTTGCTCGTCTCTTTCGATGTGTAGAGAAGTTAGGATTGATGGAAGAAGGATATGTTTGGATCCTCACTGTGAGAACCATGAATCACTTTCACTACTTTGATCATTTTGCAATCAGGTCGATGCAAGGAGTGATTGGTTTCAGATCATACATTCCAGTATCAGAAGAAATCACCAATTTTACTTCAAGATTGAGAAAACTAATGCTCGATGTTGATGATAATGCTTTGATGGAAACAAAGCATTCTATCTCATGGGCACACGATATTGCTTACATTCTAGCAACTGCAGTAGAAAAGACTGCAAATAATGTATCAGATCTCCTTGAGACAATTAGGCAGAGTAGATTCAAGGGTTTGAGTGGTGACAACAAATTTCTTTCAGAGACATTTGAAATCGTGAATATTGTAGGTAAGAAAGAGAGAAGGGTAGGATTATGGAGTTGTGGTAGTTTTAGCAAAAGAAGACACATCACTTGGCCTGGAAGGTCTGGTGAAATCCCACAAAGACAACGTTTTCTTGCAGAGAATGGTGAAAAGAAGAAGGTACTTAGGGTCTTAGTTACAGCAGGAAACAAAGTCCCAAATCTGGTCTCGTTTCGTTCTGATCCTGAAACAGGTGTTAAAACTGTCTCTGGCTTCTGCGTGGAGGTTTTCAAGACCTGCATTGCTCCTTTTAACTACGAGCTAGAATTCATACCTTATAGAGGAAACAATGACAATCTTGCTCACCTAATCTCTACTCAGGTCTGCAAATGCAAACAACATTGTTGAATATTTTCTATTCCAAATGCAAACAGTATGTTTTCTAATAGTGTGTTATGTCTGTTTTTGACAGAGTGACAAATACGATGCAGCTGTTGGAGACATAACCATCACTTCCAACAGATCTTTATATGTAGATTTTACTTTGCCTTACACAGACATTGGTATTGGAATCTTAATAGTAAAGAAAAAAAGCAAAGGCATGTGGACTTTCTTTGACCCTTTTGAAAAAACCTTGTGGCTAGCAAGTGGAGCTTTTTTCATCTTAACTGGGATCGTTGTTTGGTTGGTTGAACAACCTATTAATCCTGAATTCCAAGGCTCATGGAGACAACAACTTAGTATGATACTGTGGTTTGGTTTCTCCACCATTGTCTTTGCTCACAGTAAGTGTCTGATAGACTCTTAAGTATACTACTCTCCATTCTGTATAACATTTCACAATGTTTGCAGGAGAGAAGCTGCAAAAAATGTCGTCGAGATTCTTAGTAATAGTGTGGGTATTTGTGGTGTTGATATTGACTTCAAGTTACAGTGCAAATCTGACATCAACCAAGACCATTTCTCGGATACAGTTAAATCATCAAGCGGTTTTCACCTCTTCGATGTTAGAGAATGTGAAGCTTGGATCCATCAATGCTGTTGAAGCTTATGGTGAAGGTTTACGAGACGGAACTCTTAGTCATGTCATCAACGAAATACCTTACCTAAGTATCCTAATGGGAAATTATCCAGATGCTTTCGTCATGACGGATAGAGAGACTAATACCAATGGCTTTGGCTTTGTAAGTGCCTCTCTCTGCTTAACAACTTGCCATTCTCTTCCATATTACCTAACTAAGTTATGTTTGTTTCAGATGTTCCAAAGAGGTTCAGGGTTGGCTATGAACGTTTCAAGAGAAATAGCAAAGCTAAGGTCATTAGGAATCTTGAAAGACATGGAGAAAAGATGGTTTGGGAAACTGAATGTACATTCCGACACTCAAGATGTGTCATCTCTTAACGAAGATGATGATGACGCATTTAAACCCTTCACGTTTAGTGAGTTACGTGGATTGTTCATTATTGCAGGAGTTGCTCATGTTCTTGTTATAGCTATGCATCTTGTTACTATCCGACGAGAGATATTCACCAAACTGCAAAGCTTCCCAAACTACTACAGATAAATAAAGATAAATCATTTGTTTAGCTTTTAGTAGAGGATGTCATGTATATTTTTGTATATTATACGAATACGAAGATATATTTATTACTCTTCGTTCTTGAATATTTGATGTTTAAGGATTTTTCACGTTAATTAATAAAACACAAAACATCATTTAATTTATCTATTTTTCATAAAAAGACCATTAACTTGATCTATTTTAACCAATAAAAAATCATACTGTATAATATTAATGGTTTTTAGATTTAAATTTTTACATTGAAAATCGAAAATATTATTTAAAATAAAACAAAAATAAAAACCTGAAACATCACGATAAACAGAGATAATATTTTTTTTATAGAATTTATTTCGTCGAGGCACCTTTTACAAGTTGAAAAATTCTACTAAAATGGGCCTTTAGACCATGAGTAACGCACGTTAAACTGCGTTCCTTCCTAAAAAAAATGATTAAAAAATTAAGTTGGAGGTTCTTTAATTAAGAACCGGTGCTTCGTGAAGAGTCTTTGGTGCGCGTGANTTTTTTTTTTTCTTATCTCACCATAAAAATATTGATGCCGCGTTTAACGCGACTACTTTTATAATAAACACATTTTAACTTTAACAACATATAATTTTATTTAATATAATAAAATAAAATATAATTTTA
>OVAU01000018.1:0-38152 GCA_900406315.1 Biscutella laevigata subsp. laevigata | reverse complement strand
GTTTGGCTACAGAAATAATAATAATCCATTGAAAAATAATTTAACAAAAATCTGTTTGGTTACAGGTTTAAGANTTTAAATTAAAAAAAATTCAAAAAATTGTGGGCTTGACACGCGGCCTCCAATGCTTCTCTTTTAATATATAAGAGGATCTTAATTAATTGAACGACGTCGTAAGAAGATCGCTATTATAGATTTTATTAATTAACAAAATCTTTTGATTTCCCATTTAATTACGACTTTTAACAGCAATATCGCTTTTGTCTTGTACTCACGCGTGTCATTGGTAGACGTTAATAAAAAGATACGCTTCTACTCTAACATTACAATATTTTACTAATCCCATGTTTTAATTAACTTCTATTAAGCGATCAAGAAAAATTAGGCAAAACTAATGATATATGATTAGTGCGGAACAATTTAGAAAAGATTTGTGTGTAAGATTATTGTTATTCGAACCCGATATATGAGTAACATGTGTAAATAAAATGATGCGAATATTTATAGGGAAATGCTTCCCATGTGCTTTTTTTTGGTTTGAACAACTACGTCACCTAATTATGCCCAATTAATCATTTCAGTTTCTGTTTACGCTAACAAGAAGAAAAAATAATATTATATAAATACAACTATATCTTAGTTGGTAACAAAATTTGTCATGAAACGGCATCGTTTTGGGCATAAGCAAACGACGCCGTTTACATTGCCTTAAATTAACCTGTACTATTTAGCCGCTTTTTTCAGCCATTCTTGTCCTAGTCAACTGGTGAACAAAGATGAGTTCTGAGTTGAAGAAAAAGCAGAAGAAGATAAATCCTAAACCCGTACAGTTAAACCCTAATTGGTCGCTCCTCCAACAAGTTCGTCTCCTTCTTTCTTTTATCTATCCATTCTTTGTCTTCAAGGTTTTTGTTCAACCATTGATATTTTTGGTTCTCGTTATTGTCTTTGCAGAAGCTGAAATCTGATTCGCGTAGCACGGGCACTCGAAAATCATCAAATAATGGCAACCCAGAAAATACCAGCTCAATATTAGGTAGCATTTGAACCGAAAAATTCAAACTTGAAGTTTGGGTTCAGGGTTTATAGACCACGGTTTGTTCTAACTTTTTTAGCTAACTTGCAGGGAAGCGGAAGGAGAGATCCGATTCAGAGGTTGATGTTCCCAAGATTAATCCTCTTATTCCGGTTAATGACGATTCCAGGTGGGTCATGTTTGCCTTTTCAGTTTGTCAATTTTCTCCATGAGAATGTTCTTGCTTTAGATTGTTAGATGTTGAATAGATGAGAGATATACATTGTACTTAAGTAAATGTTCATAAGCTTTAGTGGAAACTCGCGTGATTTATTTCTGCTTAGTGCTTCTTTGGTTTCTCGGATTGTCCTATAATTTTCATTATACGATTGCTGATTTTTGTACCAATGAGTTGGGTTGCATGACCAGTACTGAGAAAGTCTTATTATTAAAAGAAAAGACCTCGCTAGTATCTGCTCTTTCTTTGAACAATCTGTATATAGAATCTCACCAACCTTCTGGATAGTTTGACAGATGAAGTGGCTATGGACTGCGAAATGGTTGGTGTCAGTCAAGGAACCAAAAGCGCCCTTGGACGAGTTACCTTGGTATATATTTCTCTTCCAAGTATTGTGTTCTTTTTCTGTATGTAAACAGTGCAATTTTTCCCGTTCCTTTCAGTTCTGAGCCCTTTAGATTAAGAGTTTATGTATTTTCACAAAGGCTTTCTGTTAATCCATATTCTTGAGTGGTGTTTATATCTATTCTTCTACATCAAGGTCACTGGTTATTTGACTCAATGTTATTGACAGGTAAATAAATGGGGAAATGTTTTATATGATGAGTTTGTCCGTCCAGTAGAACGCGTTGTCGACTTTCGAACGCATATTAGCGGGATTCGGCCTCGAGATTTAAAAAAGGGTTGGCTTTCATACCTTTTTTTCCTTCGATCTGTTAAACCATGTTTGACCTTTGCTCCGTAGAAAACTGAGGCATTTAGGGTGCAAAAGGATTGGAACTTCTGCTAAAGAGTTTGGAACTTTGATCTTAATTTAGTTTCTTTTTGAACCGCAGCCAAAGATTTCCGCGTTGCTCAGACCAAAGTAGCAGAGTTGATCAAGGGAAAGATTCTCGTGGGACACGCCTTACACAACGATCTCAAGGTCTGTAGGCTTCACAAATCTGGATTCATGTTACAAAAGCGAATACAGAGTTTAACGGAATTAGAATTTGTAACAGGTGCTGCTTCTGACTCACCCGAAAAAGGATATAAGGGATACAGCAGAGTATCAACCCTTTCTCAAGTACTCACACTCCAACCACCCCTCTCTTCTCTTACTGATTATTGTCCTGATTTCGCTCTTACCAAATCTTAAACCTATTGTCCAAACAGAGACAAAACCAGGAAGTCTCTGAAACATCTTGCAGATGAGTTTCTAGGAGCTGACATTCAAAATGGAGAGCACTGTCCTGTAAGTGTAATATCTGAATAACAACAAATATCTTCATAACCATTTCAATGTTCTGGTTTGAAAATCTTCAATGGTAGGTGGATGACGCACGAGCGGCGATGTTGCTTTACCAGAGGAACAAAAGAGAGTGGGAAAAAACTGTCAAAGATCAGATTCGGATGAGGCTGAAACAAAAGAAGCGGAAGCCAAAGAAGAAAGTAAAGGAAGGGAACTCTTCCATAACTCACAATCTAAATGTTTGAATCAATCAGCGACAGAAACAGAAACCAAGAATCGCTGAGAAGTTTTGATCTTTTTCTTCATTTTTGTTGTGGCCTTTTAGATCATGTATTGTTGGTTACTGAAAATTTCAACTTTTTCGAGATTCTGAAAATTAATCAAATTGCTCTTCTCGCAGAACCAACTTATGTATGTTCTTCAGTTCGGTTATGAACGAACCGGTTGATTAAATCTACAGTTGCATAAGTACAGTCAAGTAAACAACCCTGCTCTGCGGACGCAAATGCTGCCACGTCTTATTTTTTCGTTTCTGTATTAAATGAAAACCTAAAATAGAAGAAGCAGAAGCTGATTTTCGCATCAACGAAGAAGTAGACGAGTAAATTGATTTCATAGTCGGTGGAGAAATGCGAGTGATGAGAACGTTGCGCGGTAATTCTGGTTCAAGATTGGTTTTCCGGCCAGCAAGGCTAACTTCTCTTCGAAGCGTATTTAGCGGTTGCCGTGCTGTGGTGCTGCCACGCTTTGGAGGTCCAGAGGTTTTGGAGCTCCGGGAGAACGTCGCGGTGCCGAATCTTAATCCGACTGAGGTTCTCGTCCGGGCGAAAGCTGTATCCGTCAACCCTCTTGATTGCAGAGTAGGTGTTTCTCTGCTTTATTTGCTTTGATTGCATTAGATACAATCGGAGATTGCCTTTATTAGAAATTCCGGATTGGCGTGATCAGTTAGCTTGGATCTCTTACGTATGGGATGGAATTTAATCTTACCCGGAAATCTTAGTCTCTTGTTGATGATGATAATATTAAGTATGTTTACAGCTTCACTTGCTCATATTTTAAGCATCAAGGATTTATGAGGACTAATGTATTGATTTCAGATACGAGCAGGATATGGGCGTTCTGTATTCGAACCACATATACCTATTATAATCGGACGCGATATCAGTGGTGAAGTTGCAGCAATTGGGACTTCTGTAAAGTCGTTTAAAGTAGGCCAAGAAGTTTTTGGTGCATTGCATCCTACGGCATTAAGAGGTACTTACACTGATTATGGAATTCTTTCGGAAGAAGAACTCACTGAAAAGCCAGCATCAGTTTCTCATGTGGTAAGGAGGAACATCTATATGCACTATAACCTCTCTATCTTTGTTTTTTTTACTATCTTCTATTAGGTAGCTATTTGATTAATTTTTGGATCAAGGGTTTTCAGCTATTCTTTTTCCTACCTATTGTAGGAAGCAAGTGCCATTCCTTTTGCTGCGTTGACTGCATGGCGTGCTTTGAAGAGTAATGCTCGAATAACTGAAGGGTATGATTTTGAGAAAGTGTTATTTTCTGCATTTAGAAGGATACGGATGCTAATTCACGTTTCAACTCTAACAGATACTTCTGTGACTTTTGTATAAGCTTGTTCTTAAAACCTTTCTCTTTTGCAGACAAAGACTATTAGTTTTTGGAGGAGGAGGAGCAGTAGGTTTTTCTGCAATTCAGATTGCGGTAGCATCCGGGTGTCATGTTACAGCCTCTTGTGTGGGTCAGACCAAAGATAGAATACTAGCAGCTGGTGCTGAGCAAGCTGTTGACTACACAACCGAGGTAGTTGGAAAAGTTTTTAATTTATCTGCTCGTGCGGAGTAGAGCAACAACCACAATGATCTTGATCTGATTTCTGAAACCTGGATCTGTTTCATACAGGACATTGAGTTGGTGGTAAAAGGAAAGTTTGACGCTGTATTGGATACTATTGGTAGGTCTGAAACCGAGAGAATAGGCATAAACTTTTTGAGGAAGGGTGGAAACTATATGACTCTACAGGTATAGTATATCTTGTGTTTATGCTTTAAAAACTACAGTTGATCCTGATTGTTTAGGTCTGGGATGATCTTAACAACAGTGTTAATTTTGGTCGTTTGGGTATATTATCTGTTGAAGGGTGAGGCTGCATCATTGACTGATAGATACGGGTTTGTGGTTGGGCTTCCGCTTGCAACTTCACTCTTGGCAAAGAAAAAGATACAATATCAGTATTCTCATGGAATAGGTATATGATATATCCTACTTTACTCATTCTTCGATTTTCAGGAACTATGATAAAGAAAAGATTTAATGTGATCTGACTGTGATGAACCGGAAAAACAGACTACTGGTGGACGTATATGAGGGCTGATCCTGAAGGTCTAGCTGAGATTCAACGGTTAGTTGGAGCCGGAAAGCTAAAGATACCGGTGGAGAAAACATTCCCAATAACCGAAGTTGTAGCAGCTCATGAAGCCAAGGAGAAGAAGCAGATTCCTGGTAAGGTGGTTCTAGAGCTCTAAACTACATACGTATACAGTAACAGTAATAATACCTGCAGAGATCTCTAGTAGTAGTTCTTTTTAGAATTTACACGCAGAAGAACAATGTTCTGCGTCTGGAGTTTTCTGTAAATGAGATCTATCAGGCGTAGATTCAGATCAAGAACTTGTTGTTTCTGTATAGACTTTCTAAAGGCTTCGCTTTATTTAGACACTCGTCTTTGTTGCAACTTGAAGTAATTCAATTACGCCAAGTAATGAAAATTGTTTTAGAATTGTCATTTATTAGGATTTTATCATTGCTTAGATTGTTGTATTTTCTAGATCATTATACAATTAGAGTTTTTTGAAAAAGGAAAAATGAAATAATTATTATAGAGTATAGAGCATGCGATTTAAGCTCGATTAAATAAGAGAAACACAGAGACATAATGGCTAAATTAGTGAGGCGATTCCAAAGTTGATCACATGATCGGACAAATCCCACAAAATCAAATTCCGATCACATAGTCACGGAAATGGGCATTCGTCTCTCTGGTTTTTTTTCACTTGATTAGATTATGTATTAAATACCCTTCAAATAAATTAATTAAAAAAGTATCCAAGTGTCATTAAAAGCATAACATGCAGATTAATGAAGTTATTAAATGTATGTTTTGTCTGGTCCTCGTCTTTTAATGGTCTAGTCAAACTCCTCTCTCTGCCAGATCAGGAAATAAACACTCTTCCTTTTTTGGCGTACGCTCCACTCTCTGCGCGTGTTCTTCACACACTTCCTTCTCATCGAGTAACTCAAACCTTCTCTCCTCCTCCAAGTCTTCGAAAACTGTTTTATATTTTTTTTTTGGTAAATGTTATTTGCTAAGTCTTGCGAAACTGAAACCTTCTTGAAGCTCTCTTGTAAATATTTGCAAGATCAAATATTCTTTCTACTACATACAGTACTTATTATTCTCATGGGGACCAATGAGCACATGATTATATATCATCATATTTATTTGTATGTACCTTCCATCTCTCTAATCAATCTGACATTTATTATATAATAATTTTTGTCTACAACAATGTTGTCGCCTTTTGGAAACGGGATTATACCACTCATAGTAGAATATAATTTATTCTTAAGAAATGAAATTTATGATCTAATTTGTATAATATATAATTATACGTTTTTAAAATTTGTTATTTTGTTGTAGAGAACAAATTTCAGATAGCCAAAGTAATTCATCATTTAGTTTGTACAATATTATTTAATCACAAAAACAAATTATTAGAGTAGAATATTTATTGAGAGCATGTTAATGGAATGCTAAGGCCTGTGGAGTGGTCCTTTTGGTCTAGGTATGGTCTGGTCAAACTCGTGCTGCCACATCATCCACCAATCTTCTTTCCATTTTCTGTGAATTATTGTGACCGTTGCTTCGCGGTTCATTGCGCAGCTCACGCGCGTTACTAAGAGTTAGTTATGTGGGGTCTAATTATATTTGGCCATAGTCTGGATTAAGATTAACACAAATGATAAAATAAGTGCTACAAAAAGTGACACGACGTGCCATTTAGCTTCATGCATCCACAAGAACAAAACAAACTAGGTTAAGTGATAAGTTCACGAGAAAAAAAAAGTGAAGATTAAAATAGTATTAAAAATACAAATAAAGTATAACTAAAACAAAGAAGAACAACGGCCATGTCGAATCATTACCCTATATATCTCTCTCGTCTCGCTAGTCCGATCACGTGCTAACCTTGGCTTCTATATTTCTTTTTATTATTATCTTTATATAAAGTTTTTTATATCATCTATGTGCTATCTGTTTGTATTTAGCCCTAAACCATGTGATTATTTTTTTATTTTTTTTTTTATCTTTTTTTTTATTTTTTTTTATTTTTTTGGTCTACTCTTTTTATCATTACCAAACAAAGAAAAGCTATGCCCTCAAATTTTTAAATTATCAGAATAAGAAAATAATTCACTCTCTCCACCTTATTTTGTGGTTTGGCTATTGACCCGTTCTCAATATATAGCATGTTCAAGACTAAATCTCAATCATCGTTTATCTAAAATGATTATAAATTCGATACTAAATACAGACGATTCCAACATGTACGTTAGATCACTAGTAGGGATTTCAATTGGGCGAGTTCTCGAATAGGTCATCAACGTCCAATTTCTTTTGACATTTCCTATACATACAATGTGTTTGTAAATATTTAATATTTTGTCATTGATATCGCTAGATATACCCATTTAGATGCGGACAAATCTATCTAGATATAGACAAAATCTATAATTACAAACTTTTTTTTTGTCATGATAACCCTCATACACATCTATGAATGCGAGTGTTAATGAAAGTTATCATAATTAGACACATTTATATTTGGATGTAGTCACAATTTATCTACAAATATAAAACATTCGAATAGATATATATCGATTTAGACGTGGACAACCCAATTGAGATATCTAATCTTTAGAAAACTAGACATTGTAGGAACCAAAATTGTGGGTGTGGCTTACTATTTTCTGTTTTGCTAAAGGTATCCACTTGTTATAAGCTACCATCAAGTTGAGATCAATCCCACATATACATGCACATGATTTTATAACTTTCAAAACAGATCTAGAAACACACTCCTTAGTCCATGGGGTCCCAATAATCTGCTTACAAGAAAATATCATAAACTTTTGAGATTTGAGAAAAAGTCTCATCTTTTCAAAAATAAAAAAGTTTGTAGTATTGTTTGTTTCTTTACCAAAATCCAAAAGCTTATCATATAAATAAAAACTCCAAAAGCCAAAGAGAAAAAAAGAGAGACTATGAAAGCAATAGATGCAAAATACACAAGAGACATGCGTGTCTGAGTGTTTGTGTTTTTGGGAAAGGCATTAACTTTAGTATATGCACATGTGGATCTCTTCTCTTCTTCCTAACTCTTCACAGACATTAGTACCAATCAACTCTTTAACTCATCTCATGGTCCCATTCACACTTTTCACCCTTGTCAAAATTACAAATCTACCCTTTCTTCAACCTTTTTCACTACTTTTCAGTTACTCAAAAGACCGAATCTTTTACCCTAATGAGATTGAGGGGGTGTTTTAGTAAGTCTCTCGATTCCGTTACACTCAGATGCTATCAATGGTGATGGATACCACAACACTCTTCCTTCTCTCACAGTAAAAAAATAAAAATAAAGAAGAAGAAGATAAACAATGGCGGAGAGTGAGAGACCCCACCGTTCTTCAAGTATTAACAGTAGCAACAACAACAATAACACAACCACTACTGCTTCTACTACCGATCTATTCATTTGTTTCACATCTCGTTTCTCTTCTTCTTCCTCTATGCGTCTCTCTTCTAAGTCTATCCATAGTCCTGCTCGCTCCGCTTGTCTCACCACTTCTCTCAGTCGTCGTCTTCGTACTAGTGGCAGCTTGAAGAACGCTTCAGCTGGAGTTTTGAACTCTCCTATGTTTGGTGCTAATGGACGTAAGAGATCCGGATCTGGCTACGAGAACAGTAGCAACAACATAGAGCCGTCGTCTCCGAAGGTGACGTGTATTGGTCAGGTTAGAGTTAAGACAAGGAAGCATGTGAAGAAGAAGATGAGAGCTAAATCTAGGAGAAAAGGTGAGACGAGTTTCAGGAGATCCGTTGAGCAGAACGATGGAGGAGGATGTCGTTTTGACGCTAGTGAGAATCGTTGGGTGCATCTTCCGGTTACTATATGTGAGTCGTTGAGAGCTTTTGGCTCTGAGCTTAACTGCTTCACACCATGTAGATCCTCTTGTACGGAGGATCGAGATGGGAGACCAGTTCAGAATAACCATGGATGCGGCGGAGGAAACTCCTGTGGAGCGGTTTTCACGCGGTGGTTTGTGGCTGTGGAGGAGACGGGAGGGAAGAGGAGGGAGATTGAGCTTGTTGTTGGTGGAGAAGATAACGTTGAGGAGGATAGGCGGAGGAGTCGTCGGAGACATGTTTTCGAGGAGCTTGATATAAGCGCTATGGAAATGAAGACGGAGAAGAAAGAGAAAGAAGAAGTTGGAGGTATGAGTATCTGTTCTCCGCCGAAGAACGCTTTATTGTTGATGCGGTGTAGATCTGATCCGGTCAAAGTGGCGGCGCTTGCTAATCGGGTTCGTGAAAGGCAGATGTCTTTAAACGACGGCGCACATGGAGGAGAGGAGGAAGAAGACGACCAGAGAAGAAGGTTTGAGCTGGAAATGGAAGACAAGAAGAGGATCGAGTTATGCGAGAAATGGATTTCAGGCGACACTATTGTAGAGAAAGAAGAAGCAGTTATAGTTGCAGAAGCAGAAGTTCCTTTAGCTTCAAGTCCAGCAGAAGAAACAGTCGAAATTCTGGAAGATTTGACTGTGGAAGTCGATGAAGAAGCCTCGAAAATACAGGAAGAAGAACTTGAAGCCACGATCATTAAAAGCATCGAAGACGATATCAGAATCGCCATAGAAGAAGAGGAAATGGCTGAGATGGAAGATTCAGCTGCGGTGGTTGAGGCGGAGGAGGAGGAAGAAGAAGACATCAAAGAAGTTGATACCTCTGTAAACCAAAACGAGGAAAGATCCGAATTTGGAAACCGAGAACCCGACCCGAGTCCAGAAGTGGTGATTAGAAGAAGTCGAGTAGATGAAACAACGGAGAAAGAGAAGCCGACGCCGTATAAGGTGTTACCAGATTGTCTACTGCTGATGATGTGTGAACCGAAGCTATCAATGGAAGTCTCGAAGGAGACTTGGGTTTGCAGTACAGATTTCGTCAGATGTGTACCGGGAAGACCTCCGGCGAAGAAGATATCAGAAGCTACCGGAGATCATCATCAACCGAAGAAGCAAATCGTCACAGCCGCTGATTCCAACGCATCTTCTCGCCGGCGTTCAATCGATAAACGACCGCTTCACCAATCGCTATTACAACCACCACGGTCATCATGCTCTTACCCAGCAGCTCCACCGATAATACCGTCAACTGCAGCCGTTGGAGAGCAAAAGGTAGCAGGAGCAGCTAACAAGGCGTACGAGCCGCCAGTGTTGCCACGTTGCAAATCGGAGCCGAGGAAGTCAGCATCGAAACTTGCGCCAGAAGCATGTTTCTGGAAAAATCGAAAGCTCGAGCCACACCCTCCAGCTTCAGTCGGAGTCGGCGCCGCCGGAATAGGATTCTAGAAGAAAGGAGGAGACTTGAGTGGGAATAAAGAAACTATTTGGGTGTAATGGTAATTTCAAATACTATTTGTCCTAAGTTTGTAAATTTGTTTTGTTAGTCATAATTCATTTTCTTTCACTGAGCCAATGTTTTCTTTTTTCATGAAAATCTGTAACCTGTTTTTGTCCGTTAGTCTATTGTCTCGTCTCTCTCTGCTAAGATAAAGTCCCATCGAAACTAACAACTCTTAACGTTTCCCAACAAACACATATAGTTACAATAAATTCAAAAAAGAAGAGAAAAATTTATTTATATTATTACATGTCTCATCGTACAAATACAAAGACAGGATTAATCAGCTGAACTTTGATCATCAGTACTCTCATTTACTTCACTATTGTTACCTGATGAGGAGTCTCCAGGCTCTGTTGTGGCCTTGATGTTTTCATCAGACTCTTCATTGAAGGCAAGTTGGCCAGAGTAAAGGAGAAGTCCGATTGCGTTTATACCGAAAACAAATGTTGCCAGATAGCATATACCATTGATGATTGTCCTGCAAGAAAATGAAGATTGTGCTCAAAGGTATTGCTAGAAGAGCTTGAGATGATTGCTTACAAGAGTGGCAAAAGCTTTAATGCTACATATATACCTGACTGTTACTGTAATTTGCCTAACCTGCAAGAGATGAAACACATAGATGAAGCTGTTAAGAAAGGATTTGAGTTTCAACAAGAACAGATGCTTCACTCAGTGAAAGTATAGCTACTTATGTGCCGATCATGGATTGGGAAGAGCTTAACCAATCTCTCAATTATGTGAATATTTACTAGTATTGAGACCATGATGGTACTTGACACACGAGGTGCTGTTACTTGCCAAAACCCAATACTCAAAGCAAAGATTGACAGAGACAAAGCAATGATGATCCAAAGGGTAAGAAGAAACTAACCGAGAAGTTATCAGAAATAGTCTGGCGATTGAGTGATGCTTCAATGGTAGTAGTGAACTTGTAAAGAATGAGAGCAATGACTCCTGCTGATATCGCACCAAGAAACGCCTGAGCAGCTGAAGGAGTTGACTTACCACCTTCTATAGGAGTCGAACCCATTGCTTTCAGATTATCCATTGCCTCTTCTTTTAACGATTTCTTTGCTCCAGAGGACCTGAATGTCTACAATTTCACACCAAATTTCCCTTTCAAAGTTCAGCAATTCAAGTTGGAAAACTCAATAGGATTTGTTCCTTGGTGCTATCTTAAAAATGTCTAGGGTTTAACGAGAGGGGATAACAAAATTACCAGCTCTTTCGAGCGCTTAATTCGCCGTCGAATCGAGCGGAAGAGGAAGACAGTGATGGCCCCGGTTAGCATTACGCTAGTGGCCAATTGGAGAGGAGATGGGTCATCGGTAGTGGCGAATATGGAGTTAGTAGATGAAAACGGAGACGAGGATGACGGAGGAAGCTCAATTGGACCATCTTCTTCCACCTCCTTCACGTCCGATACATCGGGTAAGGCGGATACCCGAATTCTATCGGGTCGTATCCGGGTAGAAGTGGAGAGAGAAGGAGTTCGAGAGATAGATTTTGGTGGACGGTAGAGAGAGATGACAAGTGTCGTCCGGAGACGGTGAGGAAGACAGAAGGAGGAGAAGAGACATTGGTGACTCTGCAACACTAACATTTTCTTAGCCGTCGAAGATTTGAGTATTAACTCACCATTATTAACGTCCTCAAATATCCTCACTCGACAGGCCTCTCATTCGTTTAGAGGGTTCGTCTCATTAAGAGCACAAACATTAATTTCACTTTAGTCTTTATCCATTTCTATTACATTTTTATTTTTCCATTTGTTGAATAGTAACATAGATTTTATTAAATGTTTCCAAAAAAATATTTTTATATTAATTTGATGGATAATAATTAATTTATTTTTGGAATTAGAGTTTTATATATTGACAAATTATGTAGTTTTGGTGGATAATAGATCACAAAATCTAAGATATTTTTTAAAATGCTAGGTTTTTATTTTTTGGAAATTATAATTATTTGGTGAATAATAATCTATAAAAATTGAGAGATTTAGTAAAACACTAAAATTTTGTATCTTACGAAATTTTGATGATTGGTGAAAATTATGTTGTTTTAGTGTAAATAGTCAACAAAAACTCATAGATTTTGTAAAGTACTAGAATTTGATTTTTAATGAAATTATGATGATTTTATAGATAATAGTTTACAAATTTGAGAGATTTTCAAAATTCTAGAATGTTGTATTTTAAGGAATTATAGTGATTTCGTGGACAACTGTCCACCAAGGTGAGAAATTTTGTAAAATCTTTAAATTTTTTGTTTTAGAATATTATGCTCATTTAGATCATAATATTCCATAATAATATTTTTATCATGTCAGTGCATAATAGCCCATAATAACAAAGAGATTTTGTACAATGTTGTAATTTTATTTTTTGAGAAATTATGTTGATTTCGTTAGATAATAATAGTTCATCAAAATTTAGAGATTTTTGAAATGCTAGAATTTTGTATTTGATAAAATTATGTTGATTTAGTGGATACTAGTTAACAAAAACTAAGAGATTTTGTAAAACGTTAGAATTTTGTATTTTGGAAAATTATGGTGTTTTGGTCCACCAAATTGAGAGATTTTTAAACATTTTGTATTTTAGGAAATTATCGTGACTCCATGGATAATAATAGTTCATAAAAATAAAGATGTTTTATAAAATGTTAGATTTTTTTTATTTGTTAAATAATGCTCATGTGGTGGATATTAATGCATAGAATCAGAGATATTGTGAAAATATTATAATTTTGTATTTTGAAAAATTATTTTGATTTCGTGGATAATATTTCACAAAAATTTAGAGATTTTCAACCGCTAGAATTTTGTTTTTCTGAAATTATGTCGAGTTGGTGGATAATAGTCAATAAAAACTAAAAAGATTTTATAAAACACTAGAATTTGATATTTTCGAAAATTAAAGTGATTTAGTGATAACAATCGACCAAATTAAGAGATTTTTAAACTCAAGAATTTTGTATTTTAATAAATTATCCTCATTTTGTGGACAATAATCCATTCAAATTGAGAGAATAAAATGTTAGAATTTTGTATATTGTGGAATTATGTTCATTTGATGGATAATACACCATTAGACAGAGAAGTTTTATACAAAACTTTCTATTTTTAGAATTTTAAAATGCTAGAATTTTGTATTTTTATAAATTATGTTGATTTGATGGATAATATTTAACGAAAAATCAAAACACTATAATTTTATATGTTAAAAATCATTATGATTTAGTGGGTAATATTCCACATAACTGAGAAAAAAATAAAACTCTAGAATTTTATATTTTAGAAAATTATACAAATTTGGTGGATAATAATCCATAAAATTGAGAAATTTGTTGTAAAATGCTAGAATTTTGTATTTTTAAAAAATTGTGCGAATTTGATGGGTAATAGTAAATAAAAATGAGAACTTTTTACAATGTTATAATTTGTATTTTGAGAATTATCTTTATTTTTTGGATAATTGTAATAAAATTTAGCGATTTTAAAACGCCATAGTTTTGTATTTCTAAAAATTATGTTGATTTGATGGATAATAGTCAATAATAACTAAAAGATTTTTATAAACGCTATAATTTTTATTTTGAGATATTATGGTGATTTGGTGGATAATAGTCCACTAATTGAGAGATTCTCTAAAACTTTATAATTTTGTATTTTGAGAAATTATCTTGATTTGATGAACTAAATGAGAGATTGCTTAAAAAATTAATTTTTTATTTTGGAAATTTATGCTCATTTTTAATGGATAATAGGCAATAAAATTTTATATACTTTTTAAAACGTTAGAATTTTATATTTCTCAAAATTATGCTTTCTGTTTTATTAATAGTCAACGAAAACTTATAAATTTTGTAAGCATTAGAATTGTGTATTTTGTGAAATTATGTTAATTTCGTGGATAATATTCCATAAAACTTAGATTTTTTTAAAAATGCTAGAATTTTGTATTTCTTGAAATTATGTTGATTGATGGATAATAACCAAAATAAACTTAGAAATTTTGTAAGTGCTAAAATTTTGTATTTTGTGAAATTATTCTAATTTGTGAATAATATGCTAACAAAACTTAGAGATTTTGTACACTCTAGAATTTGTATTTTGAGAAATTATACTGATTCAATGGATAATAATATATAAAAACTTCGAGACTTTGCAAAATACTATAATTTTATATTTATGGTAATTATGTTGATTTTATGAATAATAATCCATAAATTTGACAGATTTCGTAAAAAAGTTATAATATATATTTTATGAAATTATGATAATTTGGTGAATAATAATTCATAAAATTTGAGAGATCTTGTACAATACTAGATTTTTTATTTTGGAAAATTTTACAGATTCGGTGGATAATGTCCCACAAAAACTGAGAGATTTTGTTAAACGTTAGAATTTCATATTTTGAGGAATTATGATGTTTTAATGGATAATAGTCCATAAAAACTTAGATTATCTAAAACGCTAGAATTTGAATTTTGAAAAATTATGATAATTTGATGTATAATAATATAAAAACGTAGATATATTGTAAGAACCTAGAATTTTAAATTTTGAGAATTTATGCTCATTTGGTAGATAATAGTTCACAAAACTAAAATATTTTGTAGAAGGTTATATTTATATTTAAAAATTATCCTAATTTGGTGGATAATAGTGAACAAAACTTATAAATTTTTATAAAACGCTATAATTTTATATTTTATGAATTTATGATGATTTGATGGATAATAATCCACAAAAATTGAGATACTTTGAAAACGATAGAATTTGATATTTTATGAAATTTTACTAATTTGGTAGACAAGAGTCTACGTAATTGAAACTCTGTAAAATGTTAGAAGTTGGTATTTTGGAGATTGACTTAATAATCTTTAAAAATTGATAAATTTTATCAAATATTAAAATTTTATATTTTGAAAAACTAAGTTTGATTTGGTAGATATTAAATTTGCTGCTTTTCGATTCTTTTTATTCTTGGTGAAATAATATATGAATGTTTATGAACAAAAAAGGGAACAAAAGAATATGAAACGAGTGTTATATATAGAGATTGAAAGCAATTTGTTGTTAAGGAAAAAAAGATTTTAAGAATGGTCTTAGCATTCTTGCCGAACATTACTTGCGACAGTTCGAGCCCAGAACTTGATTTGAGCTTTCACATCTTTTGTGGAATCCTTTGGACCCCAAACCGGAATTGCTTGTCCAACCACTGCTTCACCCCGTTTTTTCACGGTGGCGCGTGAGATCCTCCTCTGTTTTTCATCTTCTTGCTTCTTCTCTGATTCAATGCTCAAATCTTTCAACATCAGAATCTCTTTCTTCTCCTTGCTGCTTAACGTCTTACGCAGCGTTTTGCTATTTGTGCTTCTATGTGATTTGACGACCGGTTCTTGAGTACCTTCTTCTGATCTCGAGTTTCTCGGTGGTCTAGGCCTCGGAATGCTTGAAACCTACACTAAGTTTCAATCAAATTCAGATTCCTAACAAATCAAATCAATCAAGAACCAAAATTAAAGACAAAAAAAATGATATTACCTTTGGGGTGTTTTGTTTAGTAGAACTTGCGATGGCTTCACGGATCAAGAAACCCATTCTTAAATCATCACTCTCTTGATCTCGAAACTCATTTCCATTATCTTCTCTTCCTATGTAACTCGGTAATGTCTGAGTTCTCTGTAAGCTCCCCATCATCGAGCAAGACTCGAAACTCTTACTATTAACTGTTCTGTTCTTTCTAGAACCTTCTCTAATTCCCTTCTCTCGAACCACTGGTTCCTTCTTTTGCAAGTAAGTTCTTTTCTTTTGAGCCCTAATCTTCTCAGAGAATTGCCTTGTCATCTTATTTCTCTTCTCAGGCTCATCTCCACCTTCTTTTACCTCAGTACACGACGACGGTGGGACTGAGTCTCCCACCGTGGAAACTTCTAAAAGCTTTTTCTCCGAATCCAAATCTCCAATTTTTGGATAAGCGGAAGAGGAAGAAGAAGAAGAAGGAGAAGGAGAAAAAGGGTAAGGATCTGAATGACAGTACCTCAAGATTCTTGATCTTCTGTCAAGTAAGTTATCAAAAAACCAAAAATCTTCAAGAAGATCATCGATGGTTTCGAATTGTTCCAATTCTTGATGATCATTCGAACTAGAATCCATTTTTAATTCAGACAAGAGATAACAAAAAGAGATAAGTATTTGTTCTTCTTTCTTCTGGCTTTTGTCCGGTTTGTATGTGAAGCATAGATTCTGAAGACTTATTAAGAGGTGCCCATGTGGGCTACCATTCTGCATTTATTTTTTTAATATTGTTTTTAATCTTTTTATGTGGAGTCAATGTTTTTGTTTTTAAAATTTGAGTAAAAACAAAAAGGGAAATATATATATGAATTGAAACTAAGATTATTTCACTTCTTATTTTGGAGTTTATACATTGACTTCCAAAGAAAAAACTATTGACTACACTATTCTTAAAATTTCACTGATAAAAAACGGAATTGTTTTAAATTTTGGAGAAACCAAACTAATTTTTTTTTTATCGTGACAAAGCACTAAATATTACAGCCCTATAAACTACATACAACGAGAAACTAAATCGGCGGTTGAAACGCAATTATGAAAAACTAAGCTTACGGTCAACACATATAATCTCGAAAGACATATAAATAAATCCTAATGAAAACAACAACCCACATACCTAGAAAAAGAACACCAATAACTACCAAAAAAAACTTAATATGGAAAGTTGAAACAGAGGCAAAGTCAAACCATAAACGAATACCGATTATTAAGAAAGCTTGAACTAAATTATTTAATAATTTCAAATTGATAACCCAATGGTGAGTGGAAAATAAAATAACCATAATTAATTGTTTAAATGGTTAGTTAAATAATATAAATCAAAGGATTTTCTGGCAACAACTAAGAAAAATAAGAATTTCAACAAAAGTTATGATTGCTTATAAACGGCATAATAAGCCTTGTCATGACAGTCAGCATGCCATGTGATTCTTTTTTTCTTTTTTTTTTGGTTAAACTAATATATATGTAACAATTGGGATTTTATATAGAATATAATAATATAAAATAATGTAGTTGTATACTTTTTTATATTATTAGTATTTCTCCATTACCTCCTACGCGACAGCTAAGAATTCTAGTAACCTAATAAATACAAAAGATTTTGATAATATTTAAAAATACATGTAATGTGAAAAGCATTAAAATCTTGAGCTCTGAACCTGTATTGTTCTCCAATAATAGCATGACATTACATATGGCTATGATTAACAGTAACTATGTTTTTAAGCCGTAATCTTTATTAGGAGGTGACATGTGGCTAAGGTTAATCAGTGTTAGATTAGTGCGAGACTTTTGCTGCGTACTTTAATACTAATCACAGCACAATTACCTCAACAGAGATAATTATTAGGAACCAAAAAGAGAAAGAAAAGAAAAGTAAAAGATTCAGAGAAACTTTGAGATAAATTTACCAGTCTTGTAACATCAAATCAATGGCAGAGAGACCAATTGAACTGAGTAGCAAAAGATAAAGAGATCGATTACTCAAAAAGGCTTCGTCTCAGTTGCAATCAACTCTATGAGTGAACCAAGACAGAAGCTATCATATTTACAGTGTAAAGCACGGTCATCTTCAGCACTTAGCGGAACCAATATTCCATCTTTGAAAATGAATAATGGTTCAAGCCCAGTCTTAGAGCTTGGATTTGTATTAGCTTCCTCTAAGCTCTCTCGCTCTTCAGCAGAATGACTGGAACATTCACCTGAAGCGAGAGATTTGCCGGATAAGCTTTTGCAGGAACATGTTTGGTTCTCTGGACACTCATTATGATCCTCAACCTTTGCTTCTTGCGTAGTACCATTGTTTTTTGCTGAGATGAACTTTCTTACAGCAGCAATAAGCTCCACTGAAAGTGAAGAAACCACATCATGTATACCCTCTGTTGTCATGCAACTCCCACCAAATCTCAATTTGTGAGTGACTAATTTATGCATTGTATCTTGGAGGATGGAGACGCATTGGGAGCAGCAACGGTATAAACACATCAAACTAGGGTCGTCTGGAGGACTGGTGCTTGCACTTTTAACTTGTTCGACTGGATCAGGCATGTTGTTTGAAGGTTCTAAGCAATGAACTGTATCCCGCGCTTCAGCATTATGTGAGTCAGCCGACTTGTGGGGACTTTTCGGAACGACAGATCCAACGGGATTGCTTTGCGAATCAACTTTTTCTGTAGTTTCTACCTCGCATGATTCATCACGGATTTCATTCTGTTCATGGTCAGCTGCAGGAGAGTTAAGATCAAGGAGAAAAGTCTGCCGAAGAGAACTCACTCCTGAATCGTCAACCATCATTTCAGAATTAGAATTAACATCAACATTCTCTTTGATCAAAGTTAAGCCATCCGTACCATGGGCTGCAAGAGGTCCAGGGCCTGGACAATACATGTTCTGAGTATCACCTGTCGGGTCTTGTTCTGACACTTTTGACAGATCGGATGTTCCTTGCTCAGTTAGCTCATTCCTCACTGATGGATCGAGTACAGAACAAGACAATGGATTCATCGACTCTGTTTGAGCATTCGATTCAAAACTGTAAACAATGACGCTATGTGAGATATGCAGCAAGCTTTAGAACAAAAGATAAATAAAAAATATTTCAAGGCATACCTTCGCATTCCATATACCCAACTATTAACCAGATCTTCCAAATAAGCAACTTGAGACAAAATTCGAATATATCGACATCTGTCCTTTCCAGCATCTATTTTCACATTAATCCGCCCAACTAAGAGCTCAAGAACTTTCCGTACCTCAAAGGATACTTCCCTCAGTGATAAATACGTTTCTCTATAGGCTGATAATCCAACAGCGACAAGGCCTCTGACAACGCCAGATAAATCTTTGCCTTTAACATTGTTGGAACCAGAAGCATTAATAGTCTGCTCTGATGAATTACAAGGACGAATGATACAGGAATTAAACGGCCATCCTCTCCAGGGACCAGAAACATCTGCACTTGGCCCATCTCTAAGCTTTGATGTCACCCAACAAAGCTCAGCAAATTGAGGATACCGTAGAATTTGATAACCAAATGTAGAGACAGCTAACTGCAGGCTTGATTTTGCTTTCACATTTAAACTGACAGGCAATGGTGGTCCTTTTAAAGAACTATCATCAAGATGTTTTGATTTAACACCTGCTTCCTCCCCTGCCCCATGATCTGTATCATTCTGAGGAACTACACTTCTGCAACCTTGGTCCGGATTTTCTCTCTTGTATTTCTTTGGTAAGTCAAAGTGGGTATGGTTCCCCTGATGGACCAAATGAAGAAATACTTGGATTGCCCGCCTTGACAACTCAGTAGCAGACAGGTCAATGGCCATGTCTTGGTCAGAATTATCAACAACTTCTACGGTAAACTGTGGAACAGCCTCAGACATAGTCGGCTGATATTCCTTCAATAGGTCGGTCCTAAAGAACTGTTGTATCTTACGGGGCAGGAATTTGTAAGGCATGCCAGAAGTAGCCTATCACCAAAAAATAAACAATTTTAGCCTCAAGCGTTAACAGACTTAAAGAATGGAATACAAAAAATTTAAAATGTGGAGTACCCAAAAGTAAGGCATACATTATCCTTCACAAAATAAAAAACAAAAGCTTAATCGAAAGATAAACAAGTCCAAACAGTCCATTGTCAACGGCGGAAACAAAGACAATATATTGAAGAATACGATATTAAGGAAAAGGAGTTAAGCATACCAGAATCATCATCTTTGTGGAAACTCGCAATGATTCTAATTGCTCAAAGAATGTGCTCCAAGCATGTGAAACTCGAGCAGCATTCTGCAGCTTCTTTTTCTCTACCGTTTCTGGAAAAGCGGGAGAAGAATTTTCTTCCACAGAATCATCATCGCACTCGACCTCCGGACTGAGTGGAGTTTCTGTCTCTACAGCCCACAAGTCGATCCTTGGCATGAATACCACACATGATTTCTTGCTAGCACATTTAACTACAAGCAGATGTTAGAGTTAGTAAGTTCACTGGAGAGCAAACACAAGAATCACAGATGATAAAAGAACAAAAGAATAAAATGTATCTAGCTGCTTGTGAAATTCTCATCAGGGAAACACCAACATGAAAAGTTTTATAATGAAATACTTACTTAATAAGTGAGTTACGCCTAGCACCAGATCCCCATTTCCTTCTTGTGAAATTGTTGCTGTGTCTATCTTCTGCATCTCTGCATTACCAATAAAACAATGCAAGATACAAGAAGCTAGGTGTCGTTGACCAGATTTAGGTTCTCCAGCAATAAGCAATTGGAACCCTGACTTGCTAGTTGATTCTAGAGAAGCTTTCCCAAAAAGCCCAGGATGTCGACATACTCTTTGCGCCATAAATTGTTTAGAACCTAGACTACAGTCACCAGCACCAAGGGTGCTTGCCACAGATCTCACCAAGTCACATCCTCCATCCAGTATCCCAGCATAAGAAAGTCTCTCTACTATATCTTTTACAACATCTACCTCCCGGAGAAGGATTTCCACATGAGACCACCAACAACTCTCTGTTATCTTCCTGTCGCTCAAAGCAGAACAGATCACATTTTGGACATCAACCGCAGCTTTGGAAAGAACAGTTGGTAGCAAGATGCGTTCTTCAAGATAAAGAGCAACTAGTAAAGCACACAATGGCGGCAATAAAGAAGGCACTAAATAAACCGGAAGAGGAGAAGAAAATATATCGCTAGCTGCTATTCCTGCTCCTCTACGTGAACATGGGGGTGGGGCGCGGGATAACGCTTCCAACCAATCTCTTTCTTCAACTGAGAAAGATGGAAGAGCGGGACGATTACTACTAGAAATTCCCAACTCTGCAGCGGCCAAGGATTCTTGCAAAGGGAAACTCCTATTTAAGGCAATCATGGCAGCTTGTGTGCAGAGAGCTTGTATATCCGCACCAGCAAAACCGGCAGTTTCTTTAGCAATCCACTTAAGCAAGTATCCAGCCACCGGCTTAGGCCACTTCCTAGTATGGAGTGAGATGATTGCAGACCTGTCATCGACTGATGGTAGTGGAAAATAGATCTCCCTATCAAACCTCCCAGGCCTTCTTAATGCTGGGTCAATAGCATCAGGGTAGTTTGTTGCACCTATGACAACCACTGAGCCACGTGACTTTAAGCCATCTAGTAAAGCTAGCAATGTGGATACAACTGAGCTATGTGTTTGATCTTGTTGCCTAGACCGCTTTGGAGCGAGACCATCTATTTCATCAAAAAATATGATGGATGGTTGGCATTTTTCAGCGACCTGAAATAAGAGCCTCAACTGGCGTTCAGCATCACCAACGTATTTTCCCAGACAGTCTGCTCCTTTGCGGGCAAAGTAGGCAATCCGCCTATTACCACGGGCAAGGGAACCAATCAGCGCTCGAACCACAAGAGTTTTTCCAGTTCCAGGATGTCCATGCAAGAGGATACCTCGTGGAGGCGTAAGTCCAAGGCTATCAAAAAATTCTGGATATAGTAGGGGTACCAGAACAACTTCTTTCATACAATGAGTCACACCCTCAAGCCCAGCAACAGAGTCCCATCCCTCAAATGCCTTTCCACACTCAGAATCACCTCCAATATACTCAGGAGCAACTCTTAATAGATCTCGATGCAGTCTCTTACTTTCACGTTTTAAAAATTCTTCATCTTCACCACATTTCTCAAACCACTTCTCTTCCGCTTCCACATCCTTACGCCAGGCATCATTTGAGTGCTTCCTCATCTCCAATCGAATCCTCTTGGCTTCCATCTTTTTCATTCTGACTTGACACTGACGACCATGGGGTTGGAAATGATGTCTATGGTCTGTGCAAGCAATGAGAAATTTACGGTGATCAAAGATGCAACCATTAGCGCGTGCACAAGGCTGCAAAATACAGACGACAACAAAGATGTCGTCAGAGCATGATAAAGTAACAGACTAACAATTAGAGCTGAAAGTTTATTAGCCTATATCTCAGTGGTGAGGAAGGGAGACCAGAGAGGGAGTAGTAATAGACCAAATGATAGGTTCTTGGACATCGATCAACACGACAACCGATTGTAGCCCCAGGTCTTGCACAGCGAGTGCATTTTAGTGATTTCCCTCTACAAAGTGCCGCCCTTATATTCTTTAAGCATCCTACACCAGCAAAGTAAACCTGCGGTACAAGAGTATTGACCATTAACGTCGATAGAAAAACGATTCAGTAAAGAGAAATTAATGAAATGACAGTATGAGCATAGTTTAAGAAAGAGAAAATGTAGAGAAACTTTGTACGCTTCGATCATGAAAATTGCAATGAAGAATAAAACGAAACAGAAACAGAATTGCAGAACAGCTAAACTAGAAAATCATGAAAATTGACAAGCCTTTTTGTACATTTTGCCCTTGAACTCTTGTCATCATCAAGAACAGCAAGGAAGAATAAAACGAAACAGAATTGCAGAACAGCTAAAAATTGAAAAAAACACAGAATCGGAGAAAGATATTAGCACTAATACTGCCACACATTGTATGTCAATGTACCCAAGAAACACACAATGAAGTGATAAACAGATGTAAATGCAAAAGGTATGTTGTGTCGTACAGTTGAAACAATAAATTACCTCGGGACTCCATACGGCACAGTGCTGATGAACCCAAGTTCCAGAAATTCCAAAACGATCGTTTATAGGGCCCAATAGACGGCCAAGCCATCCAGGATCATCGCCAAAACCATCTAATATGTCATAGTTTGGCTCCTCTGAAGATGAAGACCCGCTATGTGCCTCTATGTCACTGTCACCATTATCTTGCATCAACTTCTTTGGGCGTTTGCCATCAGTGCCGACTCCACATAAACCACAGCGCCTGGTTTGTTTGAAGAGAGGCTTACCTAGTCTATCTGATGAAGTGCAGATGGAGTCAACTACCTTGTTGCAAGTTTCATTTTGAATAGGCAACTCGTCAAGCATATCCACACTTCCAACCACTCTAATCTGCTTCAACCTCTCATTATCCTGGATGCTAGCTTTGCATAGTAGTTCAGGATCTAAAGTATCTCCTTTTTTGTTCTTAACTTTTTCAGCCAAATCACTATCATCCCCTAGTATACCAGTACCATTCCCACTTTCAGAAACCATTACACCCATCTCCTTATTCTCGATTACTTCAACTCCCATCTCAATCTCATTTTCCACTCTTTCCATTTTATTCTGGCTCTCATTTTCCACTGCTTCCATTATAACACTAGTATCAGCTTTCATTTCATCCACATTAGCATCAATCTCACTTCCTGTCTTCTCTGCACTACCTGGTGTCTCACTTTTCCCCTCTTCATCACTATCCTCAATCTCATTTTCAGTACTGTCTGTTCCATCCTTGCTCTCAGACTCTGTTCCATCAGTTTCACCTTCATTCTCATTCCCTAAAACAACAGACCTTCTGGTAGTCTTCTCCTTCTCATCCTCTTCTCCAGCTTCACTGTCAGCCTGCATTGATTCCTCTGACTCGCTAGCACTCTCATCTTCAGCATTACTGGTATCTGACTCCTTTTCTTCAACTTCCGAACTTTCAGATTCCTTAACTTCCACTGGCCTTCCGACTTTACTCAGCTTCTCACTTTTAGTGACTCCTACTTCCGCTTTCTTTTCTATTGCTACTGCTTCTTCTCTCGATTCATGGGCACGTTTTCTAAAAACGAGCTTTCTTTTCCCCTTCACCACAACTCTCTGTCTCCCACTCGCTTGAAAACTAACGTTCCTCCTCCTTGACCTCAACCTAGATTTCCAACCATCCGGGGTATCCGAGTCACCATTCTCCTCTCTCACTACTACCCCTAGACTACTATTCCCTTGATTATTCAAACGCTGCTTTTTCTTTGGAGGAGGAGGAGAAGCGTCCAGGATAGATGGTATACGCCTCACCCTAGAGCTCCGCCGAAGTCCAGAGTCAGCACAAGCTAATCCAGACCCATCACCTCTGTCCTTCGACGCTTCGTGGTTTTTTTTGTATTCCTCCTCGCATATTGCGGCAAGCTTCTTACTCTTCTTCCCAGGAGAGCCCGAATTATTCTGATACTTTCTTACCTCACGCGACGGTCTCATGGCGAATCAAAAACGTACAAATCCGCATACAACTGTTCGTCTCGACTCTCGAGGCTGATCGAATGAACATAAGAAAAATTAAGCGCTTACTCAACCTTACGCCTTCCAAAAAAAAATCTGGTGAGGCAGACCTGCTTTAACCACTGCAATGGAGATGCTTGAGAAAACGCAACAGAGCGACTAACCTTAGCTCCTTGATCAGACCAAATTTACAGAATCCAATCCGAATAAACCCAAAAACCCAAACCCTAGATCCTAATTTCCACGAATTTAACTGGTGGATTAATAATTAGGACTGTCATGATACAATCGAAATCTTCTTCCTCCGAGAAGTTGGTCTCTCCGACGATTACTCCTCCGCAATTTGTCTCTGAGACTTAAGGCTCGAGTGAGCGCGTCAAATAAATACTAGAAAATGTGAAAGAAAACAAAAAAAAATCTAGTCCTGTGAAATTTGAATATTTTAAAGTTAATTTTGTTCACTAATTTTTCTTCCTCGTCTCTTAAATCCACGCTCCTTTGAAGCGAGTGGATCTAATACGCTGGAAACCAAAGTCAAAGATGAGTATATATAACCGTTGATCTTTCATGGACCAATAAGATTCAAGATATGTTTGACCTTCTGATGAACCAACACACACGCTCTCAAGGACGCGTTTGGGCCCTGCCGTGGGCCATCTTTTTATTTCGGTATTTCTCATATTCTCCTACCAAAAGTTGCCGCCAAGCAATTTTTGTTTTATTTTTCATAAGATTACAGAACAAAAATTTATGCACTCAACAAATCTATGATGAACAGCACACTACTACACTTAAAATTCACAGTAGTGCTAAGTCAAGTAAGGTGGTCTTAACTTAATATTTGATCTTCAGATAGCTTCTTTGATCTGAGATTCTGATGGAGCAAGAAGCCAAGAACAACCCTGGGATGCTTCACTATGGTTGGAGGAATTACTTCCCAAAAGCAAGAAAAAAGGTTTCTGCAAGCTGAGATTCTTCAGAGAGCCTGTGAACTGAGAAACACCAAAAGAGAAGAAATCCTGTCAAAACAAAAAAAAAAAGCTTCAAATGAAGCACAACAAGAGGATTGGGCCAGTTAGTGTGTGTTTAGATAGTGGAGTGTGGCATAATTATGCACACAACTCAAATCTTAGGTCACAGCATGTGAGTTTTAAGCATATGGCAAAAGTACCTGAAGAAACTTCTCTACTGACTGCAGTAGGTACCAAAGTATTGCATGCTTAGCCCATACTACAAGCACACCACTGAGGTCACGGCAGAGACTTATTAGTAGCTGAGATTTGATCTAGGAGTCAGAGTAGACTATCAAGAACCAGTTACATTCTCTCCAAGAGCCGAGAGGAAGTATTTATGCTTGAGTCACCAGTAATCTCCACAGGAACAATATCCGTCTTTGAAACTGTGAAACCGAACGGCATCTCTCACAACAAAAGTTATCTTCATGATCTTAGACAACCCCTTGATGAATTCATGACAATCTATGCATACCCTCAAGTTCTTGAACACTCGTATTGTCTTTCCTTTCTGGTTTAAACCGCCAGATGCCAATGCCAGACCAATCGCTAGCTTTTCGCTGTGAGCTCTAAGATTCTCCTCCTTCGACTCGTCGTCTATATCATGTAGCTCTTGTTTCAGGCCGTAAACATATCCTAGTTCTTCTCTCATTCTTCTTTCAACTTCTTTCAGTGTCTCTTGGATCCTAAGTGTAAGGGGATGTGAATACTCTCCACTACGGAAAAAATGTATCTCTTTCTCAATCTCTACCCAACTCATACCAGCTTCTTTCTTCAACCCCTTTATTTTCCCAAGCTCTCGCGTCTTCCCATGATCGTGCCAGTAACCGGCTTGTCCATAAAGGTTGGACATCATCACATAATTTGCAGGATTCTTCTCATCGATACTCAAAAGAATCTTACCTACTTCTTCCCCTAGTTCGATGTCCCCATGTATTCGGCAGCCGCTAAGAAGTGTTTGCCATATTCCGACATTTGGTTTAACAGGCATTGTGTCAATCAGATGTTTCGCTTCCTTCAAACGACCAGCTCTTCCGAATAGATCAACTACACATGCATAGTGTTCTACCCTAGGTTTTATTCTCCGTGTCTCTAGTAACTTGTAAAAAAGTTGTTCGCCCTCTTTGATCAGGCCAGAATGGCTACAAGCTGAGAGTATCGCTAAGTAGCATACCTCATCAGGCTCGATGTTATGTCTCAACATTTCGTTGAAAATACTAACTGATTTTTTGCCAAGCCCATGCTTCCCGTAGCCAGTGATCATTACCGTCCAGGATATCACATCTCTCGACTGCATTTCCGAAAAACATTTCTCAGCCTCATCAACTAACCCACACTTGAGATACATGTCCACCACAGAATTTGATACAGATGTTTCTAAGCCAGATGGGAGTTTGACAGCAAGTGCTTGCATTTGCTTTCCTTGCTGCAAGAGGGCAAAATCAGCAAAGACTCCAATAATGCAAGAAAGAACAAAACTGTCGATCTGAGAGTTTAGCTCGCGTAGTCTCTTAAACAAACCCATCGCCTCCAAGAAGTCGCCCTCTTGAGCATATCCAAGAATCAATGAACACCCTGAGATCATTGTCTTTTCCTTCATTTGATCCAAAGCTTTCCGAGCACTAAAGAGATTCCCACACTTGACATACAAATCAACAAGAGAACCGGTGATGGTTGCAGAACTTGAACAAGGGAACCCACTCCTTACTAGAAAACCATGTATCTGTTTCCCTCCATGAATCATACCAATGCTACTGCAAGCCTTCAACAAGCTAGTCAATGTGAACTTGTCCGGCCTTTCCTTTATATTTTCCTCTTGCATCATCCCAAACGTAGCTAAAGCTCTACTACCATACCCCGCCTGTACATATCCAGCTATCATCGCGTTCCAGCTTATACGACTCTTATCCACCATCCAACGGAACACTTTCCCAGCTTCGTTGATTCTTCCACATTTTGAATACATGTCAACCAAAGAATTCCCCACCTCAACCATCATTTCAAAACCAATCTTCAAACAAAACCCATGAATCTGCATTCCCTTTTCAACTGCGTTAAGCAAACCACAAGCTTTTAGATTCGTCGATAAAGTGAACTCGTTCGGGCAAACACCTTGGCGTGCCATCTCAGTGAACAGAGCTAAGGACCCTTTAAGGTCACCATTGAATACATATCCGCTCATGAGAGCCGTCCATGAAACAACATTCCTCTCAGTCATACTGTCGAACACCTTATGAGCAACTAATGGTTCTCTGCATTTACAATACATATCGACAAAATAATTGCTCATAATCATATCAACCCCGGGTGCAGACTTGAGAAGAAAACAATGAACTTGACCCCCTTGATCAGAAAGCCCATTCTTTGTGCAAACGCGCACGATTCTAACAAGGTTTTGTCGCTGATTCAGAATCATCTGTGAAGTCTGGTCCAAATGAAACACGAATCTAAATTTGTATGTTCAGATTTTACAAACTCATGCCCATATGCAATTATCAGTTGTACAAAAAGAACTCAAGTACAGAGTCTACAGACTTACTTTATCTTCGGGCCTCTTACTTTATCTTGGAATTTCTCAGATTAAAATTTTTTTAATCTCATAAGATAATACTCATCGAACAGAGATTTTTACAGAAACAAAAATGTGGTCTTAGCAAATCTATATAATAAATACATCACCCTGTCTTCTTCAAAGTTATCATCTTAATAAGCAAAAAAGACTTGACTGACTAAGTAATTTATGGATCATAGACCTTGTGTGATTTGTCATTTTTCCTCGAGAGCTTACTTGATCCTGTTCTTGAACAGGAACTCGACTTTTCTCGTATCGGATTTGTTCCTACGAGCTGTGATCTTGAGAACTGCACCATCTGAGAGCATCCGTTGCACAACCCTCGTGATGTTCTTTGTGTCATCAATCCCCAGATGGTGACTTCCCATTAGCTTTATTCCACATTGCCTCATCATTGACACCATTCCTCTGGCCTATCAAGTTATCTAGCGTTGATGAGTTTACAAAAAACATACACAATGATAATGACACATTGTGAGTTTTCCAACTTACCTCACGGCCATAGAAATTCAAGTAGACGTCTTTGAGATTGATCCACTCCATAAAATATGACGGAAGTTTGATATTTGAAACTACGCATTGCTCGGGAATCTTCGTCTTTATATCCCAATTTCCACTTATAATAAACTTAATCAGTATCTTATTGACATAACATAAACATGCTCATCTCTTATCATTAATTCTCACCAGGTTACAAAAGCTGCATCGTTCAGAGCTCCATCTGTATCTTTAGCCCACAAGCCATGTTCAGCTAACCAAGCTTCAAATTCTTCAACAACTTGCCTAAATGGAATAGCTGTGTCTTGCCACACGCTGCGATTTCACTTTGACAGAGTTAGTGCGACGTTCTCAGAATCCAAAGATAACAAAAAGAAGTGAATGGAGAAGTTCGAGGACTCAAAACTCATGGCATTATCATAACTTATTGGAGCAGAATATAATCAACTATAACATTCGGTAAAGGATCGGGCTAACGCAAACAGAACAAAAAAAATGTAACAAGCATAATAGTCATATCTATATCTACACACGGAAGTAAGAAAGAAATAACCTACCGATCAACACCGAGTTCCCCGTACTTGCCTTCAATGTACTTGTTAATTGCTTGCTCGCTCATTTTGGTGGGTCTTACAAACCTTAGGAAGTATAAAAAACAGATAATCAGCCACATTGTAGAATTGACCAATGACAGTGCATTTACAGTTCTTACTCCAAAGACAAAAAAAAATAACCATTCAAACATCCCGAGACCGTTTGAGCGTTACGAAAAGTATAAGAAGCTATTATAACCTGTGGAACAAGTCAACGACCTCCATGGTTTTGGCATCTACGATCAAAACAGGAAATTCAAGAATCTCAACTTTTCCTTCCAAGTCAATAACCAAGAAAAAGTTGAACTCTTGTGATTTCTTTCTCTCAAGAGCAGCAGCAGCCACTCGAAGTTCCCTCGAACAATCATGGTTGAAAATTTCCATATGGGCAGGATCATCCATCTGATGTCACCAACATAAAATTTGGGACCCATCATTTAGGTATAACTAACGAAAAAAGAGTAAAGAGAACAATCAAGACACAAACGACAGTCTCCTTGATAGGAAAACAAGTTCCA
The DNA here is from genome assembly GCA_900406315.1 of Biscutella laevigata subsp. laevigata. Classification (NCBI taxonomy): domain Eukaryota; kingdom Viridiplantae; phylum Streptophyta; class Magnoliopsida; order Brassicales; family Brassicaceae; genus Biscutella; species Biscutella laevigata. The sequence goes on along the minus strand of OVAU01000018.1, from coordinate 8,528 downwards.
ATCTCGTTTAGACATTCCATCGAACAAGTCGCAGACATTGCAACGCTGAGACAAATTTTAGATCAAAGAACCAACACGAAGAACATGAACCAACAAAAATCAAACAGTACATGGAATGTAATTCCGCTGTAGCAAAAATAAAGTTTAGTAACTCGCAAACTATTCACCTTTGTGCACTTCCCATGAGTGTAATACAAGCACATGGGTCTCCACCTTGGATTTTCATTTGTTTCCACCAACGAAATAGAAAGAGGAGGAGAAGAAGAAATTTCAGACGGAGAAAGAGACGAGGATACAGAATGCGAAGAGTTGCACATGATTCGGTTGTTATGGTCTAAACCAAACTTGGCGGGATAAGAGAACTGCCTTGCTCGTAAAGGACTGATTCTGGACATCGAAACCCTAAACGCGGAGAACGCAGACGCCATAGCATGAAAATTAAAGATTCCTCCTTTCGAGTAATTCAAGCAGAGATAGTGATTGGCGGGTAGTGCGGAGGCTCAACGGCCAATCCAATTTAACCGATCCAGACCCATCAATATATCCACACAAATTCTAACCAAAACAAACCAAAATGAAAAGGGAGTAAACCGGTAGAATTTAAAGTTTCCTCAGAAATGAACTTAAACTTTTAGCCAAAACGAGTTGTTGAATCAAGAGAGATATTGCCTATTTACATCCAAAAGTGGAAACTATTAGTAGCGACTTCACGTTTGAGCAATATACCAATAGACTAGAAGAAGAGCCTAAGCTGTTAACTTTAAGGAATATACAGCTTTCAACTTGTTCCATATCAGAGCCGACAAATCTAGAACTCGGTCTAAGAGACCTCCTGTTATCTAATGTTCACTGACTTCTCCTGTGAAGTCTTCGATCACTTCAGCCCTATTAGATTGTTTGTTCATCGCACGCAGCTCCTCGATTTCAAATTTCAACATTGGATCACAGATCACTTTGTTGTTCTGCAGTTTACCTCGGCAGCCTGAAGATTCGAAATGGTCATAAGAATGAAAAGATCAGCACGAAAGAACCAGGGATAGGTGTAAAATAAGACGTATGAGCAAGAACTATCTTACCTGCTACAGGACATTTCGCATTGCGATTGTTCGCTATGTAATGCATGATTACATCTTTGTCGTAGACGTGCTTGCAATCCATACTGCAACCGGAGAAGGATCAGAAAGACTCGGTATCATGTCAAAGAACAATTATCTAACATAGTCATCAAGTGTGGGAGAGGACAAGCAAAAATCATCCGAATATACAAGACATCCGAGTTAACAAAAAATACCTGCGAACTGGATCTGCTAGTTCAGTGACAGGCTTCCCGCTCAGGGGGCATTTCATGTTTAGGAGAGGGCACTGGGTACTAGTCATGACAATGTCCTCTTCGTCGTCACCAGGCATTGGTTCACCTGCATGATGAACGTTCTGCAGCAAAATAGTGACAATAACTTAAATGAAATCGGCCAATAAACCTATTGAATTCAGGCTACAAACTTGAGAAACGAATTCCAACAATACTGCTCTGGAAAAACGAGAGAAAACTAAGGAACTAAATGAATAAAAAACGACGTCACCAATGGCATACCCAAACTGCCTCCCTGAATTGGCGCATCAAATGATTATTTTCTGTCGCTGAAGAAGTTGAAGCCTTGAGCTTTGTGAATTCATCGTCAAGCAACTTTTGAAAGTCAGTCAACTACGGTCATAACACAGAGTCAGAAAGCAGGCTGATAAACCTAAAAGAAAGTAACCAACGGATTAAGCAGTTCGCTTACACCTGAAGGAGGGATATAAGTACCTGTTCCCCAGGCTGATACACATTTGCAACAGATTGAATTGCCGATGAACGATGATTACAATCACCATATAAATCCAACAACTCAGCCACAGAGTTTTCGAGGTCTTTGACCTGTGGAAGCCGAAATGTCAAAAAGAATAGCTGGTATAATGAGCATTTAAGAAGAACAAGGACAGACACCAAGCAAAAGATTTTGGCTGGAGCTGCCACTACAATATCAGAGAAAAAGAGAGATGTGATAAAAAGTAGTACAGAATTTCAACTAGCCAAGAATCAATCACATTACAAGAAATTCAAAGCAGTTCCCACCAGTTAAAGAGAGGATCACTTATGATAAATCAATACAAATGCTGAAGGAGATGAAACTACCCTAGCGACTACTACTGCATTATGGCTGAAAACTACCTCTAAACTCAAAGTTCACAGGGATAATCAGACAAACGAAATAACTGAATCCAAAATAAATAACCCACCTTCTCAGATTGATTATCTCTCTCCAACTGAACAGCAATATTCTTCATCATAGTGACAGCTTTCCGGATGTCCTGCCCAAAAAAAAGGAAACAAAATTGCTCCTATGGTGGAAAATCCAATTCAGAGGAAAAGAAAAGTCAGCTTCATCATTGTTTTTGAACCACCAAGATTGCAACAGGGAAGCAAAAGAAAAAGCATATACTTAGGAGAACTTTCCCAATGAGAAACCTCATTTTCCAGTTCTAACTATGAAAACTCGTCATCACCCGAAGCTACAACCTCTCAATTTTCGAAAGCCGATATTCTAAAGACAAGAGCATTGAACGAAAATACTTTTTTCCAAAAAGTATAATATTGACATAAAAAAGGGGAGTTATTTGAACGAAAATACTCACAGAAAGCATGGAATTGTTATCGGACACGAGAACCAACGAAGCGTTCCGAATCCTTGCGGAAACTCCGTCGGAAGAGGAAGTCGACGCCATACTTATCGCTCGAATTCTCTCTTCCTGGGTTTGTTATGGAGGGAGAATGAGAAGACGGAGAGTGAGACCCATAGAAGTACAATACACGAGGGAAAAAGAGGTTTCGCTGAACAAACTGCCTGCCGTCTTTTACTATTGTAACCGACACGTAGTTAATACTATTCAAGCATGTGCACAACTAAAGATGGCATGGAGTCTGAAGATTCAGATTCTGTCAAAACGCCGTCGTGTCGATCCAATCCTCCAGGACTGGGAAGTCGCCGAAGCCGGAAGGCCTTTGTTTTCGCATTATACAGACAGAGATATAAACATCCATAGCTTCCATCTTCTTCCACCATCATTTGCTTTTCTACTAATCACTCTTTCTGTCTGAAAACATGACCGATCAAGATAGAGACTGGAATTTTTATCTCAGAATCATAAGCAATAGCGCGCGGGATTCCACGGATCCTGCTTCTGATCCATCTATTCTACAATCAGTAAGCATCTTCTGTGCATAAATACAGAAATTCTATTGGCTAGAGAATTTATGTAATGCGTGCTTCGGTTTGAATGTTTATGGATTAGGTGAAGAAGCTACACGGGTTCTGTGAATTGGAGAAATCAGATGATCTAGTGGCTAGAGTTTATCCGCAACTCAATAAGGTCTTCCAGCGTTCGGTTACTTCACTGTCGCAGTCCGAGTCAGGGACGTCAAAAGGTCTTCTCTTGCTGGTATGTTACTCTTTCTACTCATTTCTAATATAATCGTGTAGCCTTGTTTCAGCAATTTTGGTTTTGGGTCTGTCGTATGGTGCTTTCAAGGATTGTCTTTTTTGTGTTTCAGGCCATTCTTCAGTTTTTTCTTGATTTTGGGGATATGGTTCTGCACGATGCCGACCCAAGTTTGAGGACATTCTTCCGCTCGTGTCTTAGCCGGTATGGACGTGCTTTTGTGTTTCAACCAAGTCTTATTGTTGCACTCTGCTCAGACATGTTTGCCACTACCTGTTTAGTGATTTGTAACTGTAATTGCTGATCTTTTCATGGTTGTTTCTGTAGTGAGTTCTCAGATGCTGCTGTTGCAGAGGCAACGTGTGAATTTCTCATTGCAAATAAGAGAAAAATCTTAGCGTCATTCCCGAATCTACTCCCTCAGGTATAAATAAATAACTAGGCATATAATCCCCAAACTTGTTTTACCTTTTAGCCTCAAGAATATTACTCAAAAACATAGAATGCAGTAGGGTGTGTAAATGCATAAGGTAGACTTCTCTTAAACAAACAGTCAAACACCTCTATTTCTTTGGTAATTCCAGTGTGCGTCCACATATGTAACGGAATGTTACCTGGTTGTCCTTTATGCAAATTATCTGATCAATACTCCACGTCTTTCTTAGTCAGTGTCTGTTTACATTTCCACTGCTTGAGCAATGAATCCAGACCATATATGCCATCTTCTCCATCTAATACAAGCAATTTTACGTGCAGTTTTTTCCATTGTTGCTTAAGCTCATTGCCTGGAATTGGGAGAAGTATGCCGAAATATTCTTGCTATATTAATGATCCTTTTTTCATAAGTTATCTAACCAATCACCTCAAGGAGAACTTATTTCATGTTTCTTATCTCAGGTTGGAAAAGTCCTTCCTGAAGATATTTCCAGGACTGATATCACCTGGGTCATTTCTTCCTCTGTTTCCATCCATCCTAGACTTGCCAAGTGAGTCTGCCTGTCGTAAAAAAGCTACTCATGTTCGTATATTTGTTTGTACTTTAATTTGGAGGCCGCTTAGGTAAACCCAACTGTACTATGATATCTTTCACAAAATGCTTGTTTGGTAATTTCCACAGTTTTAAGCCCGAATAGTATTTCTGCTTTGATGCTTGGACTTATGTATTCTCTCAGCCTGATGAGTTTATGAGTCTTCTGCGTACTAATTGCGTATTTTCTTGTAAACTTTTTGTGGCAGTGTTGGTTGTTGCATTAGAAAAAGTGGAAAGAAGCTCAGGGTCGGGGTCGAGGGTTGGAGGTAGCATTGCTTCAATCCAGAAGAGTGCAGCTCCGGAGGTCATATATTTCATAAAAACGTATGTTTGGTGGGCAGTTCTCAGATAGTCAATGAATGACAAGGATTCCTGTAAATGTAGATGCTTCTTGCCCTAATGGATGAAGCCTATACTGGTTCAACCATCGGGGATGGCGGGGATGACTCTGAATCTGAAGACAATAACACTATAGATGTAGCTGATCCTATATTTCTGGAGCTTCTCAAAGATGAAAATGATGGTCTAGCTGTATGCCTCCTGCCCTGATTTTTACTATATTCAGAAGTCCCAAAATAAACATTTCCATATAATTAGTGTGAAATAGTAAGCTTTAGAGGCATATAACAGTTTTCGGTTACCTGATATCTTAAATAAACTGCACGTTTTGAGTCAACTTCGTGCTGCAGGAACGACACCGGGCTTCTCCTGCATTGAATGCAGCACTGCAGTCTGCTGCAAGTGGTCCTCGTTCAGAGAGGATGAAGCAGACGCTTAAGATTGCTCCCCAACTTCTTGATGTCTACTTTAGTGTTACGTTGCGAGAAGCAAATGACTGTAAGATTGTTTACAGCCCTCCTAGTGTTCTTTAGTTGCTAAAGGAGTATAAATCAATTACCACTATTGAGTCCGTTCCTGCTTGTTTTTCTTTCTTTTTAATTGTTTTTATCTTTCTGCAGCTCTAGTCTGTGCATTAATACCTCTACTGATGACAAGAAACTCTACATTGTTTCCAGATAAGAATTTCTCTCACGAGGTAGCACGGAGCTTCTTTGTTGTGTATTTTGATATATTATTTTCTGATTTTCCTTGGAAAACCAATTAGACATGCTAATCGACAATGTTTGTTGATAACCCTCCTCTGGATCTAAGTGGATCGTCCATTAATATTCAGCGTTTCTTCAGAAATGTCGAGTCTATTTTGACCTTTAAGTGCATGAAGAACCTTATCTTACAGAGATATGGTCTGTGTATACAGATCCGTAGAAGGCTACTGGAATTCGTACTAGCTGCATTTCAGAGGTCTCCAAATTTCATTGCGCTTTTGAAAGTATCTCTTCCTTTTATCTCCTTTCTCAGTTTTCGTTATAGCGTTAGAATTTTGAAGAAGAATATTTAACACCAGATTGGTGCATAACCAGTCAAATGACACTATATTTGTGATGACATTAAGTTTTTCAAGTTTATTCTTAATGTTTTGCAGAAGCCCATAATTGACCGTCTTGGAGAAGCTTACGATGACCCTGCTAAGGTCAGTCTCTGATATTTTCCATGGATGCTGTGTAAGATTATCTCCTCTTAACATTTTCTTCCATAGAGAGAGTTAGCTTTACAGCTATGCTGGGCAATTGGAGAGTATGGTGGAGGGGGAGAATCACACAAGGAAGCTGCTCGCGAGCTCTTTGAAAGTTTAGAGTTACTTCTATATGAGAATCTCTCATCAAGGTATTATTAAATTTTTGTATGTATCATCATTCTGCTTTCTACTATTGACACTGTTTTCGGTTATCTGCATCCAAAAAGCCGCCTAGGTCTGAGGCAAGAGTCTGGGAATGGTTCCAGAAGAACAACACAGTCAAGACTGTTGTGTTTTGTAGTGACAGCTATTGCAAAGCTAGCAACATATCACCGGGAATTATTACCGAGAGCCCGTGTCGCCTTGGGGAAGGTATTAAAACCATTAAAGCACATAGCACTGCTCACTAAACTATAAAAAAAATCTGAGTTCCGTAGTTAAGCACATGTGTGTAGGTAGTTAGGTCTCGAATATCTGATGCAAGGGTTTGGAGACGAGCACATGATTACTTAGGCCTAATGAACGAACCAGGAATCTGTTGGTCTGTGTTAGGACCTTCGCGAGCTTCAGACAAACGTTTTCCAGGCACAGTTAACTGGAGCGAAGGCGGACGCAAATTGGTTGCAAATATTCCATTTCACATTCTTAGTGAACAAGGAGGTTAAAAGTTCTTCCTAATCTCTCTCTCTAAATACTTGATTCAGCCAGATGGTAATGTGGTTGCTAGAGATCTAAAGTTGTCATTTCTTTTGCAGGTCCTCCGTACCATGAGTTTGCTTTTTCTGATGTCATCCCAAAAAACTGATCAAAGAATCTCTTAGATTGTGTTTTGTTGTGAATATCAAAACCCAAGTGTTTGTTGTGTGTATACATCCACAATCTTCTCTAGTTTTGTAACCTTAACGATGATATCTCATTCAAACGATGGACTAATCCAACCGGTTTGGTCTGGATACGGTTTTGTTTGGTCTGGTTGATAGAGTTTAAGATTGGATCCAACTCCCGGTAAAATACAAAACAATTTTTAAATGAATTTTGACGGATCCGGTCCGACCCAACAATGACGACTTTGCTATCACCGTATTTGATCTATGTAATCCTCATGCATGATTATGACTTTTTTACTCTTAGTGTCGTCGTGGTTCTTTGATCACCCTTTCATACCTCACTTTGAAGGTTCGAATCGTTTCTTACTAGGAGTGAATTGAAGCATTTAGGACATTCGGTCATTAGAGCATGTACAATGGGGAGGTCCTTCGAGGGGTCTTTCGTATTTAATTAATGAAAAATATTGTTAAGGATAGGTTAAAGAAACTTTGGAATTTTAGAGAAAAAAGAGGGCTTCAATGGTAAAATTAATTTGAGGTTCTTAAGATTAAAATATTATTATATTTTAAATAAAATATTAAAAAAATGTAATTAATTTTAAATTCTCTAAACTTATAATTAATTTCATAACATATGTTATATAGTTATATTTTAAATTCAATAAAAACATATTATTAAAAGAAGTACATATTAAAAAGGGTAAAAACGCTTAATTCTACTCTTGATTCGTGTCGAACTTCATCCAAATATTCTCAACCAATTCTANTATTCTCAACCAAATCTGCTTTCAATTGTTGGTGTATTGCATTATCCCGAACTCGGATTCGATTGCTCATAATATTGCCCATATTTGAAGGCATATTTGTATAATATGTGTAATCTACTTGTGAAGTTTTGCTTGATTGTTCTGGTGGGAATTCAAAAATGTCCAACAGATTATACTGATCGTCTTCTACTATCATATTGTGTAATATGATACACGCTCTCATTATCTTTCCCACTTTTTCCTTATCCCAAAAACGAGCTGGGTTTTTTACTATAGCAAATCGAACTTGCAAGACGCCAAAAGCTCCCTTAACATCTTTACGCGCAGCTTCTTGGTGTGTAGCAAATAAAGACGCTTTCTCTCCTTGTGGAAGTGGAATAGATTGAATAAAAGTGGCCCATTTTGGATAAATTCCATCTGTAAGATAGTAACCCAAGCGATACTCGTTCCCGTTGACAATGTATCTAACTTTTGGAGTTTTACCTTGCAAAATGTCATCAAAGACCGGTGACCGATCTATAACATTTATATCATTTAATGTACCTAGAGGTCCAAAAAATGTACCTAGAGGTCCAAAAAATGCGTGTCATATCCAGAGATCTTGTGAAGCGACTGCCTCCAAAACGATTGTTGGTTTCAAGAACCACGTGAATATTGTCCTTTCCAAGCGGTGAGACAATTCTTTCACTCCCAATGCATACAGTCAATGCTTCATATCATCCCGGGAAATCCGCGTACCTCTCCAATATCGAGTAGTCGTTGAAGATCCTCCGGTGTGGATTTTCTGAGGTATTCCTCACCAAATAAATTTATGATTCCTTCCACAAAATGTTTCAAACACGAAAGTGTTG